>DWLR01000249.1:0-30165 GCA_018246295.1 Papilio alexanor hazarajatica
ACTACTGGCTGAAGCGATGCGTCCCCGCCGTCTCTGAAGCATTCTTCATCTACACAGACAGATCTGAAAATATGTAAGATAAATTCAAGCGCACTTAAAACTGCCGACATATTCTTAGTTTGTGAGGTCAGAATTTGTAAAATTCTACAGTCTATAGGATACGTGAAACTATAAAGTATTATTTTTTTTAGAAGAAAGTGGCAAACGAGCAAGAGGTTCACCTCAAAGTAAGTGACAGCTGGCCATAGGTATCTGCACCTATATAGATATCTGTAATGAGTTGTTGATGCTTTGGCATTTTGGATTGGCGTTTGGATGTTGGAGTTTTGATATTTAATGGACAAGAACGGGTCAAACAGAAAAAAAGAATATTTTCTTTTGCTATATATCCGGGGAAGACCGTTAAATCCTCTTCCTTCCATTGTTTTTATGGATTATGTTAAATTGTGAAATTAAAATTCTTAATGAAAAACGGCATTTAGAACAATAAAGCATATCATTATTTTTTTTCAGTTTAAACCTTGAGAGTATAATGCAAAGCCCAAATGAGGACGACGTAGGTTCAAAAATGGTATATGGCGGTCACTTATTTTATGAAGATACTTTAGACATAGATAACGAGAAAACTAAAGAAACTGTGTTTATGAAAATGTGGAAGTTCTGTTTATCTTGTTGCCTTAAAAGACGTCCAAGAAAGAAAGATATAAAGGACGAAAATTCATTACAGGATTCAGATTTACAACAACCTCCGATGAAGCGATTATTTTCTTTTGCAGAATTAGAATTAAGTAAGATCTCACCAAAAAGGTTTTATGATGCAAATGTCCAAACCGGAGACAGTTTAGAGCAAGCTAACCTTGGAACGCAATACCTAGAAAGAAATTCGGTCTTATATACTGACCAGTATAAAAAGCATAGAAAAGAAAAAGAAGAACTGAATATCTTAAAGTTTTTAAAGGAATGTAGATCTGAGTCAACAAATTCTTTTCCAGTTAGCGATAAATATGAAACTATAGACACTCGTAATGTTGACAAAAATTTCTATTATAATGATACTATACACGAGGAGGAAGAATTAGCGAGTACTGTGTATGGACCTCACAGTTCTCAGGCCCGTAAATATGAACATGTCAAAGTTGTATCTAGAGGTGATATTCATTCTGAAAAAATTGAACCAGCGTTTTCAAAACGTTTGCGCTTTGACGAGGAAGCAACTACAATACCATCAAGACATACCGATGAAGAAATCGTTGAAGGAGAAGTAAAATCCAGTAAGACTCAGATCGTTCTTGGCACTGAAAAATTACGATATTCAGTTGACATAGAAGAACAGGAAAGTGGGTCTGGTAGAGAATTCATGCGTTTCTTTACGACTTCCAAAGATAATAAATCGAAAAAGAAAAAGCGCGTAGTGTTGCATTAAACTTTCACTGTCACTATTATTATAATTAATAAAGATATAAAAGAACCAAAATTGTTTATTCTAAAGGCGAATTTTTTCCTCTTTTATTCAATTAATCTCTGTTTTTGTAAGGTCTTTAATACTATTTAAAAAACGTTCCTTTGATGTTTAGGATGTAACATATTCCAGTAACACGCGATCCCACATAGTCGAAGATGATAATGTTCAGGCGCACTGCGCACCGCTATTTCCTAATTAGCGTCAATTGAGCGCCGGATAGGACACGTGCCAAAATATGTGTCGTGTCTTTTTAAAGATGTTCGCTCATTGTGTACCATTCCAATCGTGGTAATTACCCTTTTGACGTTTCCTGCATGCGACCATACAACATGTGCAACGCTTTGCCACTTCGACTGTATTTATTACATAAAAAAAGGTTTTTATGTTACTAAATGAAAACTTTCAAATCACATGTACTGTCAGCAAGGAAAGTATACATTTCTTATACCAATGCGACTGCTAAATATTGAAATTAAACAAAATATGAATTTGTTGAAAAAAGTAATTCTAAGAGAATCAAATCTTTTGAGCTTTTTCACCTTCGTATATTTTAAACTTTAATAACATAGATAAAAAAATGCGTGCATTGGCACAATACAGCACAATCAATACTGTGCCGTAAGAATTTATATTTTCTGCCCAACTCTTTTGGGCACATTTGTGTTTTCGCTCTTTAGCTTTTATTAATAACTAGTTATGCCTGCGACTTCGTCCGCATGAAATCTAATAATAAATGTTGAAAATAAATTAACTTATAATTATAGCAAAATATGCACATACGCTTTCGTGACGGTTAGATACGTAAGGAAAATTATTTAAGATATATTTTATTAGTATGCATCTCCACACATATGTGGGTAGTTATATTGGGGTCAACGATATATATAATAAATAGCGCTTTTATGTCAGCTCCGAAAAAGATAGATGTAAAAGTGTCAGCTAGCAGCGGGAGCCGGTGCGCGAGGTCATTTCAATTGAAATCAATTAAAGCAATTGAGAGCAATTGAGCGGGCGGCAGATTCTGCGTCGGCCGCCGTCGCTGCGGAGCAGAGAGATTTTATGTGAAGCGCCTACGCGCGCGGTCACATGACTCACATCATACCTAACAATGGTGCACCGCGCAATTTCAATGTTTTACCTCTAAACCGCGTTTTTATGTTACAATAAGCGTTCACACGTTGCACATTTTTTTTTAACTCTATAATTAATTAGGTAATACTAAATAAGTCTCGAAATCAGCAGAAACGGCATCCATCTTTACTGTTAACTTTTGGTGCACAAATAATAGTTTGCTATCTACAGATGGGTTGCCTAACTTTAATAGATATATAGGAGGGGATAGACAGAAAGACGTTGACATTTCCTTCTTCTATCCATTTCCTTCCCCTTTTTCTTTTTGGTTAGAATTTTACAATAAGTTATCCGGCTATCTACAGCCGTAGATGGGAAAATTACAAATTTGTACAGATGAACAATTGTATAATTAGAGGCGATATACGCAAACACCAGATAATTTATTGTAAAATTCTAACCAAAAAGAAAGAGGATTTTGTCGGGGGAAAGGAATAGATAGGAGAAGAAAATGTCAATATTTCTGTCTATCTATCTATTCCCTCCTCTGTCTATTAAAAGTAGGCAACGCATCTGCAACTCGCAAATCCTTGTTGCCGATGTCTATAGGTAGAGGTCATTTAAGTGACCGCTTGCTTGTTTGCCACCTTCTAGTATAAAAAGAATCTAGTGTAAAAACACGGTACATACAGAGAAAATTTGATAATTGCTTTTCACTATGCTACGTATTCAAACGTGCCAGAGAATTTTTGTATCGCTATTCAATGGGTGCAACTGTTTGTTTGTCAATGTTTTTAGAAGGTGGATGGTATTACGTAAAACTACTCAGCACATTTTAATGAATGCTTTTATTAATTAGCTTAAGCTTCAGAATAACACGTAAACTAATTCATGAAAATATGACTACTCCGCACGCATTCGCTTCTATTTTTCTAGCGTAATTTCTGTAACTTGAATTCGCGTACAATAAACTGAAATTATAAGTAAAGATATCAAAAAATTGTTAAAATAAACTTGGAATTATAAGTAAAGATAACTAAAAGTGGTTATAATAAAACTGCAATTATAAGTAAATGTGTTAAAAAGTTGTTACTCTTATACCAGGGGTCGGCAACCTTACTTTTTATATGACCTCGGGAGATTTTCTTCAAGACAAAAGGTACCATACGTCCTTTTGTGTGCCTTTGACAATATGTGCGTAAAATTTCATGATTATCGGTTAACTCTTCAAGCGCCGAGAGAGAGAGAAAGAGAGCATGAGGACATAACGAACAAAAAAATACTCATACAATCTAACATGAATCTCATTTATAATATCAGTTAGAATTGCGTAACTTTATCCCAACAAAACAAAAGTCATGAAATAAATTTAACAAATTGAGATATTAATAACATGCCGTTAGTAATGAGTTTCTTGAATTATATTCAATTATGTTATGGTCTTGCGAAATTCTTTCTTTGGTTGGTTAACAAACTAGTTCTAATTATTTAGTTTATATAAAATTATAGCCAACATAGTGCACTTTAGATATATTTTAATTGAATACTGGTTATAATGTTTACAAGTTATATTTTACATTATTATTCCCTATCCTAAATAGGTAAACTTTTTGTCGCTTTCGGCATTTGATGTTTTTACTTCAAATAATGTCATACTTTACTACATCTGTAGTTAGACAAATTAGTTAGTAAAATATTCATATTTTACTAAATAATCTTTTAACGAAAGTAAACAAAAACAAAACTGACTTAAATTTTGTAAAATATTTTTTTTTAGGTTGTATCTAAAGAAAGAGATAAAAGTTTATTTTACAATATCGGTTGCCATGTCGTTTATATTGACGATGACAATAACAATGTTATCTGTTATCGAAATCAATCTAGGTGTAATTAAATTACAAAAAAAAACTTTAGCTAAAATAAGAAACGAACGCGTGCGAAGCCGCGGGCAATACCAAGTTTTATTTATAAATCATTGATAGCCAAGCTATGTCTCATTAAAAAACCCAAGGCTCTTCTTCGGAACCCAAGGCTCAATTAAAATCATATTCAATGGCACACAGTTGCAAATGTCCCCTTTTCATTAAAAGAACTTTTTTTTTAAATCAATTCATTAATGACAAAGTTTTGCAGTAACAAACACAAAAAAAAACTGAATTGACAATGTTTTTTCATTTAAGTCGGTTTAAAAAGAAGTATTTATACAAATTTGAAGTCGGTTTTGTTTTTATTAAAAATTTAAAAGATTGTATCGTGTAACTTTAATTTAATTCTATCTGTTGTTAAATGATCAAGTAATAAAAGGAAGAAGATTATATTTTGAAGAAAATATGTAAGCACAAATCACCAAAGTATACCTCTTTGTGATTTCACAAAATTAAACAAATCTAGTATTTAATGAGTATCGGTATGTGGTACGGTACAAATCTAGTATTTAATGGGTTGTGATAAATCTTTGATTGTATTTCCAGTTCCTGACACATCACTTTTACGTTTTTACTTCAATATCTAAATACATATTACGCAATCATGCCCGTCGGTTAATGCTCTTTAGTTGTTTATAATAGGCAATCAACTTTAGTATGTATCATTTGGTCGGCATAAGTCCACAGACACTGTCTGTTTTTTTTAATTAGATGTATTAAAAAAAAACCAGGCGCTGCCTGGTTTTTCACTCACTCACGTGACGTACAAAAAATTTGAGGTTGTTTCTTTAAACTTAAACACACTCTTTAGGTTTTAAAACACAATTTGAAAAATCGCCATCTTTTAGCCAAAAAATTATATCAGTTTTGTTATGTAAATTCATGTTTTAATTTTTATATGAAAGCGCAGCGGACGTAAACTTATCTAAACGTCAATTGTAAAAAAAAACTATTTTAGATTATTATTATAGTCCTACTAATGAATATTTTGTGAACTATTATTATAGTCCTACTAATGAATCTAGCTTATCTAGTCCTATGATAAATGATATTAGGACAAGTAGAAACAAAAAAAAAATTAAGGACAGATCAAGTGGGCGTTTAAAATGTATGAATATTTCACCAGTAAAACATAAACTAGGTTGCACTAGTTGGAAAAGTTAATAAATTTTTATATAGTTACTTATTTTCCCTCTATGTATTTACTGAGATTTTAATTCAATACGTTTGAATTCTCAAATAGAACTAGACAATATTATATTAGGATCAACTAAAAACTTACAGTTGCCTTGTGTATTATCCGAATAGAGGTTTCGGAAAACTGCATGAGTCACTTAGCATTATTCATGCACTTCCGGTTTTCAAGCTACACAAGCGCACCTCGAGCTTTTAGGTATCGAAACAACTTGAAGCATGACCATATGTCGCTAACACGAACTTAGTACATAGCACTATATCACAACACTAAAATGTACCTCTAAACTTTTTAAATATTTCAATATAAATCACAAAATTTCTCACGATATTCTTACAGTATTGAAAATCTTAACACGGTGTTTTTGCATGTCCATAAAGTGCAGATGCGCCGAGAAGTGCATCGGCGAGTGCAATTCGTGTTGTCTGAAAGTCACCAATAAGCCCAATGAAGCAGAGATCCCACTGGCGAGCGCCAGCACCAACCTAAATAGACTCTGATCATCTAAATTGACTTCAATTAAATAACAACCGAAATTGTTGAAATGCGCCATTACTCCCTCGACGCTAATCTAAGTGCCAATAGTCAGGACGAACGTTTTATTAATAATCCCCGACGATAACTGTTAATTAATAATTAAGGGAACGCCGAGTCGATCGGCGGCATCAGTGCGCCTGCGCCGGCCTACAAGCGCGCTACCAACTCCATTGCAATTTACACATTACATTACATTTCTTGCAGTTATCAAGTTATTTTGTTATATTGCTAGTTCTTTTGTTATACTTATTATTTATCTTTATATCTCCTACTTGTAGATAATATTTTAATCTCAAATCAGACATCCCTTTTTATCATGACATAATTTCCCACGATTATAAATCACGGGTCAGACATACAAGTAGTATTGATACGGATTTACAATGAAGCGTTATGGACGTACGAACTAATGATGTGGGTGTTCGCGCCCTGCAATATCGAAACAAACAAAATATTGGGTGAGTTTGTGGGAATCCCGCATGGTGCACAGGCTCTGTGGCGGTCGCGGCTCCGGCCCGCAGCCGCCGTGCGCCACCGTTGGGGGAGGGGCCGTGCCGGCCCGCCATTGGCTCCCCCTCGTCCCGGCATCACGGTCCCAAGCGCCCGCCGCACCCGATGCAATGTCTCACGTCTGCCCTCACGCTACGAACCAAATTATCATACCAGCGTCCGCCGATGGAGAGCACAAGCGCCACAATCATTGGCCCGACTTGGCCGTAGCGCGCGGTATTATGGTAATATAAATTGACCAACCGCGGAGCAAATTCTGTTAGTTCGTTAAAGTTGATTAAAGCCATTTAACCGGGACGGACACGAGGATACGAACGGCGCGAGCGTCGATCCCGAGAGTTCGCTTAAATGAGCTAAATTGTTTAATATTGGTGTGTCGATAACTAAGTCCGCGAACCGAAGTCGTGTGTGCCGCGGCGTGCAAAAGCGGAGTCAGCGGCCAGCGGGAGCCGCCAACGAGGAGCGCGCAGCCGCCGCGACGGAGCCGAGCGAGGTGGGCGCGGAGGTAGCGGGCACGCACCCGCCCGCCGCCGAAGGCTACATGTACGTGTGCGGGGACAGTGCTGGCGGCGGCTCTCGCTATGAGTGCGCCTTCGAGCCCACCGGCGGGCCCGGCATGGACCAGCCGACATTTGAGGAGCACATGTTCGGCGACTTTAGCAAGGAGCGCCACGTCCAAGTGGTGGTGGGCGCGGGCGGTGAGCTGCAGTATCGAGATGAACTCCCGGTCTTCGCGGCTGCTACCGAACAGAAGAGAAAAGAAGAACCGTTGCTGCTGCAGCCAGTGGATGCCCCGCCACCGCAACACACTGCGCACCCCCCGCCGCCGCCACCGCCAGTCACGAAAAAGAGTGAGAAAAAGAAGAGTGACAATAATGGAATAAAGAAAAAGAAAACTAGGTGAGATATTCTTAATACCGTTATTGTATAAAGGCTAATATTAACTAAAAGCAGTGTATTCGTACATAGCAGTCACAGAACATTTTAAAGAGACTTCTTCTACCTACTAGGGACGGAAGCCTAATAATTTAATAAAACTTTACTTAGAATCGGGAGAGGCCAGGCGCCAGGGTCTCTCTATGGGGATGTCTTTAATGAAACTTGTTCTCGTCGGTCTTTATTAACTTTATTTTCTTTTACATTATCACTTGTACCTACGAGCCTTATAACGTTATGAGATATGGGTATGCATGTATATGTACTTCTAATCTGCTTATTTTTATGATGTTTTGAATTTTTAGACATAAATTTTTGCTAGTAAAAGCTTGCTACGACGTGCTACGAGAAATCACGCGTTCTACGAAGTTGGTGCCTAATCGTAGCCACATCCGTGACACTAAGTAATTTAATGAAAATTAATTAGATGTATCATTAACATATTTGAATACTTCCGCTGTTATTAGTTCTATTTAAAACACTTTTACACTCACTTTCACACTTTTAAATTGTGAGTTTTATCTACATTAAGGAGTGGATTTACCACGTGCCTTACGTAATAAGCCTACGTGGTTTTCTTTCCCTTTAACCGATGTAACATAAATCGAGAAATACTTAGCCAACGTCTAAATAAATTGGTAAGCCAAGTTTTCGTAGGAAAAAAGAAGAGAGTATATGAGTAAAAAGGAGTACATGGAAATAAGTGGAGCCGGTAATACACATCTGATGAAAAGAACGTATAAATAACGTTACGACACCACGGTATTTTTTGAGAATTACTTTGATGGCAAAATCGGCTCATAGAATAACTAATACTGTTGTTGTATCAATCATTATTCTCGTCGCAACTTTAGGGCATACTAGGATCCGAAAATCCAAGCGTACAGCGCGCGTTATATTATCGATTATAGACTTTGTTGTAAAACAACTTGAATTACCCTTCAAATCTTTCTTTCTATATATATTTATCTTTCTATTCTATTTGGATCGGAATATGATTCAAATTCAGTTTTACATTTTACTACATTTTTTTAGTAAGAAATTAACGTTTCGTTGCAAATGCCGATGCATTATCCGAGCACCCTTCTGTCCCCGCGATGCATAACTAATACGATGAGTCTCTAAAAGCGATCACAACATATGGCTTTGTTACTGACACTGTATATTTGATAGAACTTATTTTATTGATATAAGAATAATTTATAGCGACGATAGCTCTTCCGATCGATATTTTGGATAGATTTATCGTAAAGATGCAACAAGTTTTTTTTTTAAGTATCTTTTTCGTATCATTATTCGTGATGACTGACAAAATATTAGATACCATAACCGAAACTTATATTTTAATAATTACTTTACATTAAAAGTATTTCTCCAAAATCGATTAACTGTATCTACAAGTCAGACTATGAATCTTAAAATAGGATGCAACAATTGACCAGATCCAGTCGCGTCTCTTTATTGTTTAAAATAAGCATTGTTTGTTTGATTAAAATACTCCATTTCATTATTTGTAATATAACATTCATGAGCTGCATAACACACCTAAAAATATGATAACGAACATAGTTTATTCTATTGACTGAATAAAAATGCCCGAATTTACACATAATTATAATATAAGAAAAGCACTTGATGCTGGTGTCTTTGTTGTTTCAACAAATAGGCGGCGTCATATTGCGTGAAGTTAATTACCCGTATGTCCCCGGGGAGTCAATTGCCTTATCGCATCATCTGACTCTCCATGACGCAAGAGCTCTTATTATTTATTAAATAACTTTCTCGTGTTATAGTATTTCTCAAATCTCTATATATTTTATGCCATCAATACGGAACAATAAATCCTTGTTCCTAACTGTTTTAATATTAAAAAGGCAGTGATTGCAAATTAACCTAAAAAAAAAAACTTAAAGGAGCTTAAGATTTTTTAAATACGTTGAGAAGAAAGCGTAAATGTGTTGACATATTTGGAAACGATTTTCGGTTTTTACTATCGAGCTTAGTTTTTACTGTCTAGCTTTTAATAGTTATCTACATTATATGAAAACAGGTGCCTAATTTCTTAAATATTTAATTAAATTTGAAATAAAATGTGGAATCCAACTGATTGAATACAGAGTGTACCCTAGAATATCTGACTATTTGGAAAAAATATCTTTATATAGTAATTATCCTAAATATCAAAATGATACACCACATTCTCACTATAGAATAACGCACAAGGTAAACGCATTTAATAAAATACCATAAGCACTATCAATTGGTAGGCAATTATAAGTGGTGGCGCGCGTCAGGGGTGAATTTCGTTTCACGCTCAATCAATTTTTGCGCGTGCGCCCGCAGCCATATTGCACGCGTCAGATGTTTGACGTGCGACGCACCGCTGTTATCGAAACGATTTACATATCAATTTTACGTGTCCACTTCATTTAAATTGTTAGACTGCGTATTTTTTCTTAAGTTTTCATTGTAATTACATGCGGTAATAATTGCTTGAACGTAGAAGTGGATTTCTGTTAGTGAAATTAATACACGTACAAGGATACTTTAAAAACATTAAATACAAATAGGTTTATGTGTATGTGTGAAGGTGTACTACATATGTACATACGTTATTGTTCAAAAAAAATGTCACTAGGGTTTACAAACTTTCATGTGGCAAAAACACTCTGATTGCAATTGAAATCATTATATCAATATTAAATGTATATTAGGTACAGTCGAGTTCCTTGACGGTATTCCACTTACAGAAAAATTGCCTTGTTCCTTGCGACGAGCTATCCTCCGATTCCTTCTTATAAATAACCAATTAGAGTACTATTGATGTTTTGATAAAATACAATAAAATCTGAGGCGTACCTACACTGTACCTCTGACTTTTGTTATCATCACTGTTTTTCTTTTTCACTTTGGAAGTTTTACGACCTCTGCCATTCAGACGAATTCATTATATGAATACTCTATTGTTACAACAATGATCGACCTTTTTTCGTCCTTACATATTTAAAAATGGCATCCTATTGATTATTGAGTATGTGTCGACGTCTCAAGGCGTATGAAACGTACAACAATGTCTTTTTTAAAGTAGAATACCGCCAAGGAACCCGACTGTACCTACATATATCTGAATAATTAAGGTTATAATGAAATTTAATTATATTTAAGTAATTTGTATTTTAGGACTACGTTTACGGCATACCAGCTGGAGGAACTAGAGCGAGCGTTCGAACGAGCGCCTTATCCAGACGTTTTTGCCAGGGAGGAATTGGCTCTTAAATTAAACTTATCGGAATCACGTGTCCAGGTGTGTAGATATAATAAGACATTTATACTGTTACTTTGAGATATGCTTAAAATTTTACTTGTGACATTTGTTCCGTACTTAGGATTTATTTAAATATTTTAATTGTATCACAGGTATGGTTCCAAAATCGAAGAGCAAAATGGCGTAAGCGGGAACCCCCGAGAAAAACGGGATACATCGGTTCCAGTTCACCCAGTTCGACTACGTTGGGCGGCGGTTTTTCCGGTATCGGTGGAAATTTGCCAGCGTTTCCTCAGAACGGTATCCCGGCTCCCGCCGACTCGTGGTCTTACCAGCACACGTACGAGCTGTCGCCGCACCACCTGCTGACGTCTGGTGGAACCGGCTATCCTGGGTTCAATTCCCAGCCGGCGGCATATTCTTACACGACGGTGCTCAATGGCCATGATGGTCAAATGTTTGCTCCGAGACACTACGAGTATGGCGAGGGTAGCCCGCCTCCGTTAGGCGTGCGTGACTACCCGATGATAGCGGCGCACTCCCCGCAGATGGAGGCCCACGGACACGACGATAAGCTGGAGTACCGCGCGCACGAGCACGAGGACAAATACTCAGCGTGTGCCATGCAGGAGGAGCCGCCGCGCTACGCCGCACCCCCTGAAGACTACGAGAAGTGCGGCATGGTGCCCCACGACAAGCACTACGAGATGGACCGGCACGCAGAGCTCGCGCCCCCCGTCGTCGTCAAGATGGAGCCCAGCTCCGGACAAGCTTACACATCTCTGCCCCCTTTTTTGAATTGAAATACTCCTTTTCGAAATTAACCTAACGCTGGGAATAATTTCGAAAAGGAGTATTCGACGCCAGAATATTTATTATTAAGTAATTATACGAGTATGAATAACGATTAACATAAGGAAAGCAATATCGTTTAAACAAAGCAAACAATGATAGATTTGATATAAATACAATAAATATATTTAGATGTATTTGTAAATCTTAATATTATGTTGTAGAATCTTTTACCATTTGAACAAAGATTTTAACTAGTATAAAAGCTCAAGTGTTCAATTTGCAAAATTAACTAGATAAGATGATATCGTTGTGTCCAAGCATTTTATAGAAGCTTTGTACGCAACTAAAAGCTACGTGCATTCCAAATAGTAGGTATGTTAGAATACCAGTATTTGTGGTGCGACAACAATGCGAAAGTTATAAACACGTCATTTTAATTAGACTACACTGTAGGCTAACTTCAACTGCCCCGAGAAAAGCCGAGGACAGAGTGATGTGGACGCAGAAACCTCAGTGAAGGCAGTTCAGGATTAACTCGTGCTGAAGGTCGTCCTTCAGTAATGAAGCGCACGAAGAAGTAGACTAACTACATTAAAATTCCTAATGCAGTCAGGCCAAATCCTTAAGTCTTAAATCTTTGTTACTGCAACCTATATACCTACATCTTCCAGTTTTGTATCATCCGCGCTTTTTATTTTAACAAGGTCTCCTAAGAGGCGTCTATTAGATTAACACCTATATTTGTATTTGAAAATGTAATCAATCTTGCATGTATGCATGAATGCATTTATTTCTTGTCTATTTATTTTTTTATTTATTTCGGAATAAGCAGTTATATAATAAACAGTTATTAAAATATTATTATATACATAAAGACTTAAAACTTCATTAATTTGTCATATCTCTATACATTAGAGCGGTATTTGTTTTAAATCATGTTTTGTGGTTATATATCAATCAAAATCAAAAAGTATTCACTTCTTAAAACTCATTTAGGATAGATTTGATTATTAAACGGTATCAGATTTTCAAAACCTATTATATATAACCAATATATTTAAAAAAAAAGTTAAAATCTCTTGCCAGATCATTACCTTCCTTTGTGCAGTGGCTTAATACAACGTAAACTAAAATCATTTATTATATGATATAAATAATTTGTTTCTCATAATATAAATAATGTAATTAATGTAACTATTTCTATTGGTGAATATAAAATGTGATCATTTTTTCGCATTATAAGGATGTAACATTAAGAATGTATTAAAATATATAATTATAAGGTTTTTACATGAAACGTTCGTGAACATTGTTTGTGCATTCCTTGTGCCTTAAAAAAATTGACAATGGTAGTGGTTTTTTATTGTTTGGCATTTCTAGAGTTAGATATTATTACTTAAGCTTTTGCCCAATATAAGACAAGTTTTAAAGTTATTTTATCTTTTATTAGTTGTTTTTAATTCCCGATTGAATTATTGCGTATGTTTTTTTTAACTTTTGTAAAAATACTTTACTAGTAATATATTTACTTATAGTGTTTTATTTATTTTCTATTTTATCATTATTCACACAATATAGGTTATAGAAAATTAGCGTTTAAAAATGTTGCAGTACGTAAAATTTCAAAAATACTCAATAAAAATATTTTGTAATTGTTTTTTTTATTATATGCCGAGGTATTGTAAGATTTTTGTACATTTCAAATGTGATGTCCCATGCCTATCAGTAATTATTTGTAAATAATTTGAAATAAAACGTGAATATTGTGCCAAGGTAACTGTAATTAATATCGATAATTGTAGGTTATTTTATCTTATAATTCGGTATAAATATACAAGTTTTTTTAAAAGTTTTTACATTATTGATTAAAATATTTCCTAAGTATTAAATGTAAGTTTGTTATCATAGGTTTTATAAAAAAAGCATTTATAAACATCTACTATATTCAATAGTGATATAGATTAAGATCATGACATGTAGTATAAAATGTCTTGTGAATAATTTCAAAAAGTATTTTATACAATTTATTAAGCTTTTTAATGAAAGTCCATTGGAAGTACGCCTATCAGAAAATCATATGCAATGTAATTTTATGAATAAAACAGTGGTAAAATTAAATGCTTTTGTTTTTATTATCATCATCTCTCTGCCCTTTTCCCATTAGCGTAGTATCGGCACAGAATGTACTATTCTTCCATATATCCTGGACTCTATTATAGTCCATACTGTCCGGCCGCCTGCCTGACGCCAACCCTTCTCGGGAATATACTTATTACTAAGGTATAAAATTTGACATTATGAAATAGCTTTAAATACACAAAATTTGACTCCGCTCGTATAAGTTCCAGTTGAATTTGTTAGATTGGTTCTTCCAGAAGTTGGGGTTCTGTTGCAGCCTGCGCTCGAAGTTCTAGCACTTGATGTGTGGGGTGTTGAGGGGGTGTAGGACAAGCCGATCGTCGGCGTCATCTGGTTTTGTATCACCGAGAACGTCGCCATTAAGTTTATCAGGTTCTCCGATATCTTTTGTGCAAATGTTACATATGTTAACAACACTTCATCTTCGCATATTTTAGATAATTTTCTCACAATTTGATAAGTGCTGTGCCTGAGGACATGCACATTGCAGGAAGGCCGTGTTAGTAACACTTTATCTTCGCATCAGCGTTTTATAGATTGGCAATACCATAAAAAGAAAAAAAGAAGGTTGGCGTCAGACGGACGGATTTTACAGAGAAAGAAAAACTACGCCTTAGCACTGATCAGAAAAATATTAATTAATTGTGTTAAGGTTCAAATGTTTAGTTTAGAAAATTTAAAGTGTTAAAATAGTTTAATACATGTACAGAGATTTAATATTATTAGTTAATTTTGAACAATTTCGTATTATCGTTAACACATATTGATTTGTTTCTATACAATACAAGTTGTAAGCAGCCTAACATTAGACTCGGGTTCAATGGGTATTCCAATCTGTACATAGTTGCAGATCTGCTGCTGGCCATATGCACCACCTATTTTGTTTTCCGCACATAGCTTGTATAGATTATCATTATTAAATAATAATAACATAAAATTAAATTCATTTAAAAATATTCAAGACATGTGTCAAATGTCAAAACATGAAAAAAATATTTTGTTTTTATTATCCAAATCTTTATTTACAAAATTTACAATGTATTATAGTAAGGATATAAAAAATAAATGGAGAAATAGCGAGGTAATTTTAAATAACTACCAAAATTAACACTTTCCAAATTAATATATTTGTTTTGGCATGACTATGTATAATTTGTATTAAAGTTCATTAAGAATTTGAGACCTATATTTAAATTTTATATCAAATTAAACAATTCGAACTATATTTTTAAAGCAGATGTTCCAGCTAGATAGCGTAGACAAATAATTAGTGATCATTTTATTTCAATGGTTTTGCGACTGTTGCTTTAACGTTTGCGAATCTTTAGCTCCTTCCTGGTGGCTCCAAATACCGTCGCCGCTGAAATGGAACCTCTTTTCAATCTCGTAGAGCGTCAAGCTCAATATCTGATCATCTGTGAGACGTGCGTAGTTCAGGCTGTTGTAGCCTCCTTCCAAATCAACGTGTATGTCATTTGCATCGATCTCATGATTCCGTTTCTTTAGAAAATATTCTAAATATCGCTGAGTTTCCGTCCTATGAATTGAAAACTATTAAGTTGATTATTTAAGCATTTTTAAGTCTTGAAGTATTTAAGCGATAGCAGTTGTAGCTGGGGTAGTTTGGTTAGTAAGTAGGTTCGAAAGTATGTTTTATGTCTATGTACAGTCGGGTTCCTTGGCGGTATTCCACTTTTAAAGAGACCGTCGTTTGAACGTTTCGTACGCATTGAGACGTTGACGCAGAAACAATAACCAGTATGCCACTTTGTTATGTGTTAGGACGGAAAAAAGGTCGGTCAATGTTGTAATAATAGAGTATTTAGAAATAATGGTTACGTCTGAATGGCAGAAGTCGTAAAGCTTCTAGAGTGGAAAACAAAGACAACGGTGATAACAACAGTCAGGGGTACAGTGCAGGTATGCCACAGATTTTATTTTATTTTATCAAAACATCAATTGCACCCTATTTGGTTATTTGTAAGAAGGAGGCGGAGTATAACTCGTAACAAGGAACAAGGCAACTTTTCTGTAAGTGGAATACCGCGAAGGAACTCGACTGTACCTATGTATGTTTTTTTCATTATGTCTAATAAGATTTATGGGACTAGTCTCTTCCGTGTTTTTTTTTCTTACATATCACTAGCTTCTGTATATATATTGTAGATTTTAGCAGTGCACGGTAACATTATCTTTTAAATATCTTATTTAATTGTACGTATTTACATAAAAATAATTTCATTCAATTAAAGAAAAAGGTAAATTGTTAGGACAAGTTTGTGACGTGATATTTAAGACAATTACAAAACTTTGGAACACTACCACAGACAATTTCATTTATTCTTTATTACTTTACTTTTTCACTCATATTTAGTAAGTTACATGTTTTGTATGTATATGTTAATAAATAGACATACAAACTTACAGGGGATAAAGAAGTATTTGACAGTTATTAACAATAACTTCGCCATAAAAATTCTTATTCAAATAATGAAGATTTTCATTGATGATATAAAGTGAGGAGTGTAGCCAATACTTATGCTTCTTGAGTTCTTTTAACACAGCCTTTTTTAAATTCGAATATCTGTCTCGTTTTAATTTTGGCATGTTGCTGTCTTTCTTTTCCTCTTTCATTTGGATAGAACTCGCTATAAGTATTGCCATATCTCTTCCACAGACCTTATTGCCAAAACTATTTATGTAACTGAAAAAAAAAAAACAATCAAAGCAAGTAAACTTTTACGATAGTTTTATTCTAACTAGATGGATAGAGTCAGACATGTCTATTTTATCTGTGGGGTAATATATTTGAATCAATATGTTGAGTGGTGCAAACACAAGCTTTTGTAATTACAGCACCATCAATACTCTTCCGGGGATATACTTAACTAGTAATAATAGCAGAAGCATTCAACCAATGTTTTTTTTGTTTTTTTTGTTTTTCGCTTTCACACTTTAGTGTATTTAGCCACTGACAAGTTCAAAACTCGGGAACCAAATCGCGCAAAAATTGTAGGAATAAAGGAGCGGAATTTGGATAGAGGATCAGTAAGCAATAGAAAACATAGAATACATGCATTATACAAGTATTGACTAATTATTATCTAATATATATTAAATAAATAAACTACTGTAATATATACTAAATATACTATACTATATTACATATTTTAAATTTTAATATTATTTTCATTAGTAAATTTTGATAGTAATTTATAAACATTTTTGTTGGGGCCATACAGTAGACATGTGACAGATGTGGGTAATGATACTTTGAAAAGAATTAGACTGTTCAGAAAAGAAGATCTATCATATAGAGGGCAAGTAAACAATATATGGTTCAAATCCCCCACGCCAGTACCACAAGAACAGGCATCAGTTCAACCAATGTTATGAGGATAAAATATCCCAAATGTCACTTATTGTTATACTCACTTATTAAATATCTTTCTGGATGACACGAGGTGATTCAAACTGTAACACTGCTTTTTGGCCGTCTGAATCTTCTCAAGGCGTGTTAACATTTTTCTTTTGTGCACAACCATCGACAAAACCTAATAAAGAAAAAACATTAGTAGCTACTAACCAATAATACCGAATCTGCAGGCGTTGATCTTTAAACTGCACGCCGTGAAGAATTATAAACATTTAAGTCAAGTTGATACTCATAATAAAATCCGTTCATTCTGATATTTGCTATATTAAACTTGATTACGTTTTGTACCTAAAAAGGTTTCTTACGTTTAAAATATATTTATTTATTTATTTTTGCATAACAGATTATATATATTATGGTAATCTTTTACATTTGTCTTAATGAAAAAAAAAACTGAAAAAATTATCCAAATTAATTTCTTTCTATATTTATCCCTTAAATTATAAATATAATAAAGCCGTTAATATTTAATAAAAAGTATTATTTAATATTTCCAAACAGTGAAATATGTTGCCACTTCAATGGTTCATATCCTACACTAGTGGTATTTGGAAGTAAGTAACTTGCAAACAGTTCCAAAGCTTCTGGATTCTCAGGTGGTACATATGACCTTAACATATCTAATAAAAGGTGGTTTATAGGAGTGTAAGGCACTTGGCGCACTTACAATCAAGTTTCCTTTTGGTACTACTGATACTACTATTACAAAAATATTATAAATGACTAATATACTATTAAAGGATTCTTATTAAATATTTTCACAGTCTATATCTAGCCTATTTCTTTCCTCTAGCCAGCATAGACAGTGGTAATAAGAAGCTAAGAATGAACATGTAAATAATAAGATAGCACTTACTCTAGGGTGTGATGACAAAATCTGATATTCCTTTAATTCCTTCAATTGGTCTAACCTTTCTCTCACCGTCTGCGCGCGCATGCAGTACACTCTTAGACATCGCCTTTGTGCCTCTTCATTTATGCCGTATTCCTAAAAAATAAATCTGAAGTCATTTATATACAAGCCACTGATGTCCATGGACGATGACCTCCTGTAGCCTCAATGGCTTGATCCATTTGTTATGAGTGAGATGTCATTTAATCCATATTCTTTTCTGGTGTTATAGCTAATATATGTTGATAATAATCAGTCAACTTGATTTCTTCTTTCCTATTTTAAGTAACTGTGTATTGTGTAGTGAAAGTAAAAGAATTAATGAATCAGTTACCTGCAATATTTGTCTTATTTCCAATAAAGAATTATAATTATTTTTTAAAATAGCTGGTTCCATCCTTATGGCCTCTAGGATATCATAGCCGGCTAATGATTGTACATTTTCAATTATAAGCTTAGTGTTCACTGGATCAGATGATATTATGAAGCCATTCCTTCTGATGTGTGCTGTATCAAATTTAATAACATTTTGTGCCAAATGCAGTGCCTCAGTTATATCGCGCATTGGTCTGTGGCGTAAGGGTAAATAATTTCTACAGTAACTTTCAAATTCATCTTCGGTCACAGACAATCTCCATCTCAGGTATTTTTCAAGTACACTTGTCCGTACTGTCACTAAAAAAATAATAATAAAAAGTGCATAATATAAGGTATAATTTTCTTTAAATTTTAAATTATTTAGTGTAGTGAGATTTAGTGAGTGTGTGTGTGTGCACCTTTTTGTGTAACATTCATAAATGACGGCAACAAAAGTTATCTATATATCCATCATAAAAGTATTTAAGCCATGAACAATGTATGCTTTAACCAATCCAATTTTTCATTGAGAAAAATAAGTAACAAATATTTGCTTTTATATGACAGCAATAAGCCCATGGAATTCTTAGTAAACCCAATACAATACAAGCACATATGTGAACTTTCAAAAACTTAGGAATATTTGTACATCTGCCTATGATAACTTAATCATATAAATACTTTTTTTACATACATATAGATGTAGTTTTATCTGAGAAATTATTTAATTTTTGTTCTTTTTCTGGCCAGTCTTTAAAGCAATTATGTAAAACTTCTTCTAAATTGAGATTTTCTCTTAAAATACCTTCTTTTTTCAAATTAGCTATAGTCCTTGATCTCACTAATGTGTGATATCTGAAAGAATACAAATAAAAGTTGTTATATGTGATTTGTTGATGTTGATGAAATTTGTTTTTAATAAATATATCTAAAATAAAGAATTATAAACACACTGTATTATCATTTTTATTTTTTATAAACAAAGTTTACAATGTTAGTTATCTCTTTTAATTACCTAAGAATTTCTCAAACCATATTTCCTTTGTAACCCAATAAATTTAGTTAAAGTATGATATTATGTGTTAATCTACAAATGTAAACCCCAAATGGAACTCTTTTAAATGGTATCAAAAACAAAATACTTTTGTTCTCTTTCTTTTAGGTATGTTTATGAGTATGTAAATTAGTATATTAATATTAGCAAGTGTTTTTATGCATAAGAATCTTAAAATCAGAAGCAGTCATGTAAGCAGGCTAGTAATCAAATGTTCCCATTATAAATTAAGCGCTTGCTGATGTTTTTAATAAAACATCAAAAACCTTTAAATTTAGTTTAGACAAATTTATGCAACCATATGCTTAATTTCTTATTTATCTTGTTCTTAACTATAAAGTACCTTATGATGTATTTGGGGATGATGTTTACAAAACAACATTCTCTTAAAATTTCCCCATAGTTATCCATACTTATTGCATTCATGCAGAATACATGAGGGTCGTAACAAGCGTCCTGCGCCGTGATACCGAATTTTTCAAGAATTTGGAGTTTGTAATCTATTTGTGTTTGGGTAACATTTTTGAGATGTGGGTGCCGTTTTTGTAAAATCAACATCTTATCACTTGACATCGCCTCACCTAAAATATAATCGTCTGTTTTACTGTAAATAGCGCATGAATTAAAGTCAATTAACTAAGTAAATACTTATATTAAGTAGATCTCACCTGTAACTTTTTGATATAGATTTAGGAACGGTACTCCATGATAACATTTTCTAAATTTTTTATTAAAAAGATATGATAAACAAGTTCCATGTCGCGACAATATTGAAGTAGCCTTATTCATTTTTATTTTTCTCTTGTAGTTTATAACATCGTCATATTAGCTATAAAACTTTGATGTCTTTGTATCATCCTTATTTTACTTTTGTTGATCTTAAATCAAAACATAACCTAAAAGTTCCAATAATAACTTCGCTTAACGTCAAATTGACATTAATTTTTTTTTCATGGAGATTTAAATTATTTAAATAGGTAATCTCATATTTGACTCAAAGGCCAATTAAACAATCGAAATTGATATAAAATCTGCGCTGGTATATATTTAGTTAATTCAATTCAAATCGTGTTGCTGTCATGATCAGTAAACCAAATTTATGCTAATTTTTACGCTCTTTGCTGTATGATGCAACTTTTGATATTTGTGTTATGTTTGACTGAAGATGTAGTTTTGGTGAAGGACAAACCTTGATTGAATCGATTTTATTTTGTCGGTAATGGAGATTACTTAGACAGATCAAACGAAATTTTGATGTATTCCATTTTCTTGTAACAATATTAGGTCCAGTGCGTGATTGTTTACAGTGCTTTTAGGCTTTGGAGTGGGAAATAATATAGAAGTGAAATTAATTAAATAGAGATGGATTGGAAGAGTGTTGTAGTCCAGTTCAAAAAAACTTGGCTAACTACATTGCTGAGTTTTATATTATTTTTTGGGGTTACTTACTTTTTAATTTGGGCGGAGGTAAGAATGTGTACTCATTACAGTAAATAGTTATTATTTTCATTCGGTACTTGACATACATGAATACTATGTATTAATATGTGATACTATCTCTTCCTTAGAGTCAAACAATCCAAAGTAATCTAATGTTGGATGAGTTGATGTCTCGTGCAGAGAGTATTGACGTACACACCGTTGATGACGCTAGCCGTTATGAAGGTAGAATTGTGCATATTGTTGGTCCTCTGCGTATATTGGAACCTATCTCAGAACCTGACTACAATATCCAAGTACAGGCTGTTAAGCTAAGGAAGAGGGTACAAATGTACCAGTGGATAGAAGAGTCAACGTAAGTGATTACAACAATTATAAACTCTTTCAATAGTTTTAAAATGGACAAAAATTGTCGCATAGAAGTACCACTGGCAATATAGTTTTCCAAAAAAAAAGTCTGTATAAGTAATATGTTCAAAAATACAAAAAGGAAGATATTAGATTGATTGGATTCTTTGCTTAATTAACTGAAATGCTATTGCATACTTATAAATGCTGCATAGTACTCTGTTCCTTTAAGGCGAAAATAGTGATAGTTGCAAGGGAAATAATTACTGTTAAGTCCAAAGCTGTGGTGATTCTCGAATATGTTAAGAAAATATTCTTATTATTATTTGCAATAATGTAAAAAGTTTCTAAATTTGAACTTTGTTTTTCAGTGATCAGCAAAACTTTTTAAGTGAACCTGGTGAAGAATCACAAAAGACCTACTGGTATCGAAAAGACTGGAAAGATTACATTGTACATTCATCTTTATTTTATATAAGGCCTGGACACCAAAATCCTAATTCAATGCCCATATTCAGTGAAACACATATTGCAGAAAGTGTTAAAATAGGGTGGTTATACTTAAGTGAGTAAAAAAATAACTGAGGTTCAAACACAGAATCTATTTGAGACATTAAAATTCAGAAAATAAAATACTAATTTCTTTAAACTTAACAAATTAAAATAATTAATAAAGTGTGGAGGAGGATAATGGAGGCCTTAACAATGAATACATATTTGAGAAATAATGTAAGTGATTTTTAAAAATGGTCATAAATTTTTGTTTTCCAGGCTTAGATGTAAAACGTAAAGTGAATGACTATTATGAGATTTGGTCTGACTCAAGACCAGAACGCAGTGATATCAAGTTGCACTCAGGCTTCTATTACCATGGTGCAAGTGCTTTGGAGCATGAGATTGGAGACCTTCGAATACATTTCTCTTATGCAGGAAGAGAAGACGATATTGTAAGTATTATTCTACCATATTATAGTAGCTTAAGCATGGTTCATAATTTTAAACAACATTCATTCAGTTTTACAGTCTATATATAACATATTTAACAGTGCTAGAGTCTGCAACAGCGACATCTGTTGCATGAATGGCCCGCTCGACTGGTGAAACCTCACAGAAGACAGGCATTAAGTAGAAGTTTTCTGTGTTTCCTCTGAGGAGTGAGGTGCCGGAAGCCTAATTTTAGTCCTTAGGATTTGACAGGGAGGGGAATGGATAGGATAAGGAAATAAAAAATTTTCTGTCTACCTATTATCTAAGTCTCTGTCTATTAAAGGTAGGCAGTGCATCTGCAACACGCAAATGCTGGTTTGCCACCTTTTATAAAAAAAAATATATATACCATGAATTATTTATGTATATATTAGTAACTCATCAAGAAAATGACCAAAGAAAGTTTTTTTATTAACTTTGCAGTATACTGCAGTAGGTGTTGTAGAGACTGGCACCCTTCAACCGTACAGTCCTGTTAACTTCCCATCAGCAGACCCCATATCTCTGCTTCGCAAGGGCTCATACAGTCTGAAGTTGTTACATGACTTGGAGAAACAAGACGCCAACATCCACACTTGGAAGTATCGTATAGTGGGCTTCATACAAGTGGTTGCATCAGCTATGACTCTACACCCGGACTGGATAACACTGTGTAAGTGCTAAACTTTTAATTTTTTTTGTGTAGTCATATAGTCACTTCTTTGTGTGTATATATATTTCCTTGTGTTATGAATGTGTTTATTGTTAGTGTCCTAGAAATGTATCAAGGGTAAAGAATTAAAATATGATTTATAAGTTCTACAGCCTACAACATGTGATAATAAAATGCTGTGTTTTGCTTGTCAAGATTGTTTGTACCTGGGACATCTTCTTCCCTGTCGTAGCAGTCTTCATAGGCTGTTTGGGACCTGCTTACCTACCTTACCATTGCTGTCTTTTTAGTAGGGTACTTAATTCATTCGGAACAATTTCCAATGTATTTGAGGCTGATCTTTGTATTTTTCTCATATGTTTTAGTTCGTTCTATTTGGATATAAATTTGTACACCAAACTTTTTATTTTGTTCTTTTCTTCGCATTTATCTTTTACTTCGATCATAGGCTGAGATGATGAGATGATAAATATTTTTGTTAATTTCAGTTTTGCAGTGCAAGTGGATCTCTGGGAGTCTAAGACGCTGTTCAAGGCTTTGGGTTAACCTAGTGCTGGCTTTCTCCTACACCTTATTTGTTATGTCAATGCCTTGGTAAGTCTATTTGTTATTATCACCTCTATGTAACAGTCAAATTGGAAATAATCTTTTGAAAGAAAGAAAAAAAAACATTTATTGTTACAAAAAAAAACGTAACACTATTAACTAATTCTACAACAAAGCTCAGTTTTTGCAGGGAAGGATCAAACTATCTGTGCTGGTTTTCAGCTGGCCCTTTTGCACTCACTTGAATTATACTGAAATGGTAGTGTAATAAAGTGTAATAAATTATATAAACTATGGTATAAATATAACATATATTTTTATATTAAAATTATCTTGGTTTTCTCTTTTGATCTTGAATAAATTATCCAAACATTGCCAGATTGATTATTTCGTGAAGATTATGTATAACTTACATATTTGTTTTCTTTAATCCAAATCCCGTGTTTTCTTTTGTTGTTAATACGATTGTATCTTTGACTTTGTAGCATTGTCAACTTTAAATAATTGATTTATTAGTCTCCTTCAAAAACATGGAACCAATTACGAGTTGATGTAATCCATCCAACGTCGTTTACGTTTAAAAAATGAAAAGTGACTGTTTCGTTGTCTTTCACCAGGCTGATCCACAGACCGATGTTCGGGGCTATGATGATGGTGGGGGGGTTGTTGCCGCTGGTGCACTATTCCACGCTGCTAACTCGACAGGAGGTCCCGGGGGAGGCGGTGGCCGCGGCGTATGAGCGCTGGCGGGAGCGCTGACCCGCGCCTCTACTCCCCATTGTGGAGATGTTCAGCGTTTCCCTCATGGCACTGCTGTACGCCGCCATTTTATACGAGGACGTCGCTATGGATGTGTAGTTATGTGGAACAAGAATCGTCACTAATGATCTGTTTGTAACAGCTGTTTATATAACATAATTTGAAACCTAAACAGATCTGATTATAGAAGATATAGAAGATGATTAAAACTGACATCCATCATGATGTTAAAGTTTCTGGCGAAGTAATAATTAACTAGGAAGGAAAATTTAAGACTTGTGTGATAATTTTTACTTTCTTTGCGTAATTGAGGTGAGCGTATGTCATGGTCCTCATGAGTGATAACATGGGTTTGAAAGATTGTGATAGATACAGTGCACAGAATAAGCTGTTGTCAAATAATAAAATAGCGAGATCGACAATACGCGACTTTTCTGGCAACTCTTTGATAAGAAAATAAACCACAGATCTCATCTACTCATGCGAATAAGTAGAGAACTAGTATTAGTACTTAGAACTCGCACACTTTTTATTTTTGCTTGTTTTTCGTCAATAAATGGACTTACTCGCTTTCATCAATAAACTTATTAAGTGTTGTGATTACCATTAGTGTGCCCCCTATCTTAATTCATTGTAATTATTGAATGTCTTCATAATAAGTCTGGAGAGGCTTTTAAGTTGTATATTGAAGTTAATCACGAAAAATCAGGAAACACGACAGTGTTCCCGTAAACTCCCACCGATTTTTTTACTGTACGCATTATAAACGAAAAAGTCTAACACTCCTTCGCAGGAAAGGCGTGTCTTTGATAATAATATGGTAACTGCCAGTGTGCCTATAACTTTGATGTTATTAAAGGTTCAGGGGATTTGGGTTTCGCAATCATTCTAATTGATTGTAAAGACTGACTAGGTTAAACACTAAAAAGCATTTTGCTCTAAAAGTTAAATACATTCAAAGTTTAGTAATATTTAGGGTGTGTTTAAATCAATTGTCAGCCACAGTGTAATGCAGTTTATGTTTTATTTTTAATTAATATTTAACTTTTGCTTACGCAGAAGCGTCTGTGAGATTTAGCTTACATAATTGAGTGCCAAAAATACAAAAGATGTTCACACCAGGGCTCACAGTCGGCGCTTGATAATAATTATATGTTTGGTGTGAACATTGCCTTAATGTGGTAACTGTGGCCCATGCAAGATTTTAACTGTGTGCTGTAGGTTGTGTGTTCCTACCTCACTCTTTATTTTGAGATAGTTAAATCGTACTTGTGGTTATAGATTCTATTTCTATTTATACCTCTTTCCTTTCCCATTCTATTCTAATTAGGAAAGGATGGGAAGGGGAAGATGATTTGACGGGAATGGGGATGGATTCCTATCCAATGTCCATTTTTCTGGCTATCCTCTCATCTGTTAAAGGTAGGCAACGCATCTGCAACTCGCTAATGCTTGTTGCAGAGGTCTATGGGTAGCGGTAACCTAGGTGACCGAACGCTCGTTTGCGACTTTCTTGTATAAAAAAAAAATACGGAGCAACGAAACAACGCGAGCGCTTAACAATTTTTAAAAAAGCATTTTTTTCTTACTGAATTTCGTACCATTATTTCATTATGAGTATATAGTATATCTAAATATCTTAGAAGCGCACAGTTTCTATTTATTTTTTTCTAAAAGTTATTCAAATAAAAATCACGTGGGGAAAGTTTAATACACTATATTTAGTGAGATATACTTTTAATTTTATATTCTTAGTAAATAAAAACGACAAAGAAATAGGCCCCGTATCTTATGTGTGGAGTATGCCTATAAAATGGGTTGTTTACAATGCGTACAAATGTAATATTAATTTATTTAATCGTTTGAGTAGTTCTAGTCATTTAAAATTAGTGACGTAGAATGGAGTAGAGTTTTCCCATCCTTGACTGTTATTTATAATCCATATCGTATGACCGAACCAATTACTATAGTCCATTTTCTACCCTTTTTACAGTAATATTGTAAATGTCAAAGGGAAGTAATGAGAATAGGCAAAAAGGAAGGACGATAAATAAATAATATGTGATCAAATCTCTTTACTTTTAAAAAGACAAAATGTGAATTTGTTAGAAATTTGTGAGAAATTAAAGTGAAGAGACGATATAAAATTGCTTAGATATTAAAAGAAATATTTAGTACACCATGCATTTATACAGAATTTTGGATACCTATTTTCATCAATTCTCTGCGACTTTTTTATATGTGTATATATTCTATAAAAATAACAATTGTTGTAGTGTGTTAAATGTAATATACAATAACCTGTACTCATAAATATCATAATATATCCTTACACCAAACCCTTTATTGAAAGAATAATTGTGTAGAACAATAGTTTATATCAACTACCATGTGATCTTAATCAAAATGTAATCATTAAATTTTCATATTGATGTAACAAGTAAAATAAAAAAAAAAACTAGTAAACGCTCGTCTTTTATTTATCATCCTATATTTTTCTTTTATTTATCACCTATATTTACCTTAAAATATATGCAACAACAGAAACATTTTTTTTTGTTTTCGTGTAAAAACTGGTAGTTTAATAAAAAAATATAATAATCTCGATTGTATCTCTGTGATATTTCGGAGAAGAATAAGACGGTTACCTAACTCTTTAAAATCGGCTCAGCAGTTTCGGCTCCAGGAGGCTACAATGGAACGGACATACATACCCGTGAAAGTATTATTTTGTCAGTCGGGCAAAAAGAGATTAAATAAAGAAGACTGTCTTTGATGCCTGGCTTCTGTCTTGTAATAGATTCAGTTCTTGATGGAATGACGTAAATGATTACATTCCAAGGGCAGGCAGCTACGACTATAACCAGAACAGTTATACATTCAATATCAGAAATAGAGGCAATCTTACACGTCTTGTTTGATAAGAGGTGCTGCAGGCTGCTTCACATTTCCTAAGATATGCCTTTTGCTTGCATTGACACCACATCTATGACTTGTCTGAGTAATTCTGGCCATTTACATTAGGTCAGCCGTTTGCCGCCTTTTACCTAATAAAAAAAAAAAACAATGTGCAGGGAGGTATTTATACGTTAGACAATCATAAATATGAGACTGCGAATATTTCGTACAGTGCAAAATTTATAAGGTACGATATTAATGTCAATTTTAATTCCAATAATTAGTATTAATTGATTGTTTTAACTTCAATATAGGATTTAGTTAATGACTGCGCTATATTCAAAATTCAACTTTTAAGGAAGATTAATTAATTTTACACATTTTCGTTTTCGTGTTCAGAATTATCATGATAATGAAAATTACCTGAATGGATAGAGTCTATAAGCTTTATTTTTATGTAATCTATTCGCATGCGCAGTTTCGTATGTTGCGATCAGCTGATTTTACTCCGCCCTTAACAGAATGTAGTGGAAAATGCTATGTTTATTCTAGACATGGTTGTGAATTTTAATAATTTGTATAATAAATTATATTAGAGTACCCTAAAAGTAAAATAATTTTATGCAAATAAATTATCAATTTTTAGTACGGCGTATATTGCATTAAATATAACTTTATTTGAAAAGTTATTACAATATTCGTTAAAAAGTGAAAAATATGAAGGCTGCGGCAATGTCTGTGTGGGTCTTTATTAACCTCTTGTGTTTCGGTATGTGTGGTTACTTGTATTTAATCTGGTCACAGTATTGGATGAATATCGAACGACAAAGGCTGTTCAATAAAACGCCGAGCAATCCGCAACGCAATATTGGCCAGGACATAACGTATAAGCAGATTTACTCTGAAAGATATAGCACAAACTCGTTGTCCACTTATTTTAAAGAAAAGGACGACAGTGCACATAAGAATAGAAGGTCCATCGTTGCAATGAAGAGTAATGCTAAATTGTACCAATCTTCCGGGACTCAAGTTCGACCTTCTACAAACGTAGTAGTGAAAAGTCGTGGAAGTCCACGCTTTCCGAACATACACAAACCTATTCTAGAATTTGATAGTGAAAAATATGTATGCGATGATTATTTAACCACTGACTGTGAGACACGGACGGCAGAATTCAAAACGTTGTTATTGAAAGAATTCCATAGAGTTTTGATGAGTGAGAGTAAAGTGTTTACATCAGGATTGGATTCTCAAAACTCATACGATGTGCATTATGAAAGAGGGCAATGGAAGGAGCCAACGAAGAGGGATATTCTCTGTGCTCTAGCGGGTGTTACCATTCAAACTGTTACCGCGGAGGATGAACCTTTTAAGAGACTAAATTACAACATTCCTAACGAGCCATTACAACAGCATCGCATCTTCAACACATGTGCTGTTGTGACTAGTGCAGGTTCATTACTGGGCTCTCGTTTAGGCGAATTCATTGGTGAGCGTTGAATTTTTTATTGCACCGTTTATTTGCCACTTGTCATTTCATATATTTATACTAATGTTATAAAGACAAAAGGTTTGTTTGTTCCGGATAAAAAAAAAACTATTGAACAGATTAAAAAAAAACTTTATTTTTTCAATACAGCTCTATAATATAAATTCTATTCCAACATACAGTTCTATCAACGAGAAGGTTTTTTTTATGTGAGGAAAATGCCTACGCATACTCGCCCCCGCGGGGGCAAGAGCGGGTTATGTCGGACTCGCACTGACTAAAAACCTCACAGTGTTCCTCCCACGCATGGTGGCGGGGCTACGGGAACGCTTTGCAGCACTACTTCCGCGGCTCTGCCTGCGCTAACCGTCGAAGCAGCTCCTCCTCTGTGGGGGAGAGCGAACCTCCCCACTACTCCTCCAGAAGGGCGCACCACTTAAGTCATATGGGCGACTAGTTCCCCCGAACCCGTCACCCTAAGACCATGGGGGCCAGAACAGCCAATGGTTTTCCCAGCCCCCAGCGGCGAATCTGGTGTCAGGTCCCGCCGCAGACCGTAAAGTTGGCCGCAAGGGAAAGGGCGAACCACTTCCCCCTTCAGGCCCTCCTCGGCGGCGGAGACGAAGGGCGAGGTGCCCCTCAATTCCCCGCACGCCAGCAGCACGCATCAAGGGCGGACTCTAAGGAGTCCACCCCGAGCAGCCGCCATGGCCAGGCAGCCCTTACACTGCGGGCCGGCCAACCTGTGGGTCTTACACGGCCACCCCGAGAGATAGCCGTGCAATACCCACCCTCCCAGTTCGCGACCGAAGAGACGACGGGACACAACTTTCGGGACCGAAGACCCGGAAGAAGAGTCCCTCGCCTCAGCGGCCGGGCCCCCCCGGCACGACAAGCCCTGGGGATGGAAATCAGCGGTGGTCTATCAACGAGAACCTAGGCTATATTTTATTTTTTCGTTTGTATATCTATATACCCGAACGAAGCAGGGGCGGGTTACTAGTTATTTATATTCTTTATATTGCAATTTTGTAAACAAATTTTAATAAATTTTTCGAATAATGCCAAGCAAGCTAGTTTGTGCTAGGAGGTAGTTTAGAATAATAGTCGAATGATAGAGTCGAACCTTATGTTTCGTAGACCATTTTCTTGCACCATTAGTCTGTAGGTACTTCAAAAGTGAGCTTTTAAGCGTTCGAAATAAACTATTAATATAATATTATATTAATCAAAATATGAATACTTTGAAATGTCATATAAAAATGATTGAAATAAATTAGATCCTGCGCTTTATTAGGGACAGTTTTTTTTAATTAACTTAAAACTACTTACATTTTTCATTTCTAATTTTCCTACTTCTTGTTTCTACTTATGACTTTAAGGGCCAAGGACTTTCAATATTGTACAAATTCCTTTCGAGTCCTTTTATTTTCTATTAAACATTTTATATTTTCTTTTTTAACTTTCAATTT
>DWLR01000250.1:0-30142 GCA_018246295.1 Papilio alexanor hazarajatica
TATATATATATATATATATATATATGACAAATTATTCGTACCTACTTGTTGCGAATTCCTAACCATAAAAGATCTGAGTTGATACTGACTTAAATACATTTAATCTGTATGCAAACGTAGGTGAGCGCTGGGCAAAGGCATTCCAGCAGCGGGCGGTCCTCGAGAGAAGCCGCTGTGGCTGCATTAGTATGCCGTTTGCGCGGACTGCAACGTGTAATGCATAAGTGGATGCACGTTCCCGGACTCTGACACATGTCACCCGAACATCTGTGACGGCATTATACTCTCCGAACTGTTAGCCGAACATCTGTGACGTCATCACGCTCGCTGAACTGCAACGGGGTCTTGCTGCGGTCCAGCTAAGCCCCCATGCTTTTCAATTGTTGTATAGCTGTTTTAGAATAGTAGCCGGTAGATCGTCCTTAGGTTCATAACAGGAGCAGTGGACAATTGAAACGCTATTTTAACTAGTTTAATACCGTCGACTAATCTGCTGTTTGTGACAAGCAAGTTAGCATTTTTACATTTGTATTCAATTTTTTTAATTAAGTTATTCAGCGTGGTCGTACGTAATACGAATACTAAAGTACATTGAAAGTAATTCGAGTGTCAGTACTCGTATATCACTCCAATACACCGTAGAACGTTAACGTTGCATAACGCAGTTATTTATATAATGTTGAATAGTGATGTCAAATTCATTTAGGATGGTACAAATGATCTAAGTTTGGGGGCAACAATTTTTTTAATTCATTTAAATCATTTTTAAGGTCTATCACCTGGCATGGCTTACACCTGTGATATTTAAAGCCTTATGAATTCTTCGCATTTTTTTTATATTCTTTATAAATGTATTATTTGTTTGAAAATTAATTTAAAAACCAGTTTACCAGGGTTAGAAAGATAGTGAAATTTACATGCCAGTTCCACTACCCTAGAATGTAAAATTTTGTATCGAATTCACGGAATAATTTTCTATTCTTTTGTACAATTAGGTAGTTTGTTCGTAAAGTAAAATAATCCATATTAATTAATACACTCTAAGAATGGTAACAATTTTAATTGTAATCGGAGAAATGTAAAAAAAATCTTACAATATTTACTTAACAATGGTCAGTTTAGTTACTTGGATGGTGGTTACTTTTCGGCACGATGAGATTCTTCGTGGCTTGAGATCGTGTGCAATGGAGGTTAGGTAGAGAACGTACGACATTAGGTTGTGTAGGTAGGGAACAAAGCGAAGGTAGTTACGTAAGTCCTCTAGGTGTGACGCAGCCGCGGTCCATTTCTACGACGTTGCAGCTGACAGCCACAAACGAGGGTATAACTTAGTGACAAGCGGAGTGGGAGCGATGGCGATTATGGAATTTATTTAGATAATAAATTGTGTATTTTTTTAGGTTACATTCAGTACTTCAGTTTCAATATAGTCAGACAGTATGTTTTGCAATTTTTATTGTTTTTATTCCTTTTACGTTTATACGTATGAGTAAACGCTGTACCTCTTATATTGATGGAAACTTAGTATTGATGTCGACATCATTAGGCGACTTGCCTTAGCGGTATATTGATACTGTAATATTTATAATCATTTAATGGTATTTAGATGAACGCAAACTTCAGAGAATAATTTAAAAAAATTCTCACCACCACCCAATACAACACGGCTCTTAAGATTTTGTGAAATACTTTGTTCTTTTATATTATTATTTTTGATTTCGTTTTACTTGTCTAAAATATAATATTAAAATATGATATAAAACCGCTACCTTAAACACCATGCTCCGACCTTAAAGACATCATTAGAGGAGTCGGTGTTCTAAGCTCGCCCGTTCAACCAAACGTTCGCGTTTAGCCTAACGGAGTATATACCGTCTATGCTCTATGTACCGCGGTACATAAGAGAACGCGGCGTACTCTGGTACATGAAATTGGTGCCGGCATTTGTGTTACGAAAATCTTTAATCAATGAATTTCGACACTTTGAGGACCTTAAGCGAACCCATAAATTTGTATCATAAGTGACTGTTTGTATTTTTTCTAACCTAGAAGGTCTTCATAACGCGTTTTTAAATTATTTCACTGAAACCCACATTTTAATAAAGAAAACTATATTTTATTTATGAAACTATAGTTATTTAAAGTCTTCAGTTTTGCAACTTGCACTCAATTTCACATTTAAATAAGTTTAATTTTGATTCCTGTCATACACGTATTGTAGGTAAGTCCGCTTAGGAAGGTGGAAGATATCGCATAATCTTAACAAGCTGGGAAATAAACTTGTTGGGTATAATAGTAACAAAAGGCACTGAATGACAACAACATTTGAGGTACTCCTAATTCTTAATACACTTCAAAGGAAGAAAAAGGAAAAGGTTCTAAATTCTCTTGTATTTTTTATATTGTTACCTCAGAACTTCTTCATTTACGAACTGGTTTTAAAAATGAATTAAATTGATTTTTGTTGAAATTGGCAATTGGATCTCATTTAATTTTAAATGACATTAAGCCTTGGATTCCGAAGACGTACCGTGAATTGACACATTGATAGACTTAAGACAAACCCTATTTCGGCTTAATGGATTTGTGATGGGACGTATCGTGACTATAAATAACTTATAAATAACAAAACTAGGTGTTGTCGGAGACTTCGCACGCGTTCTTTTCTTATTTTCCTCCATGAATTTTATGTAATTTAATTCCGCGTATATTAATTTTGATGACATATAACACGTGTTAAAAAGTTGGTATTGTCAGCATTACCATGGCAACCGATATTGTAAATGAAGCTATTTTATTTCTTATCCTTAAAAGAGAACAATTTAACGCCTGTAATTTATTACGCTTTGTTCAAAAATGTTAAAAGATTGCATTTATTAATGACACTTGTAAACACAATATTTCTTAATTTCAGTTCCGTTCCAATGGCTAATTGGTTTATTTTTAGTTCTACTGATGTATAAGTGTTTCATAAATATTGTCTTTGTGTAAAAGATTTAGTAACGGATCCGGCGGTTCGAACTTCCAGCAAAGTGAAACGTTGGCCGATGTGAGCGGAGAATATTTATTTGTCGCGAGATATTCGCCTTGTCTCTGCACTGAGCAGGCTCAGCATTAGCATTACTCAGCACTGTGCTCAGGTTGCAGACGCTCGGCGCTTTTGCTCACGTGTGGCCTTTATCATGCGACCTGTTTGCTCCGTCGCTAAATAGGACACTTTTTTCTGATAAGGTTTCGTTTTTCTAGATTGGAAGGCCGGTCGCTTTTACGGTTTAGATTTGTTTTAACTATTAAAATTATTTGTTGTTTCATGTCTCATTATTTTTAGCGTTTATATGGATACAATATATCTAAATCGATTCCAACTAATATTTCAGTTACATATAATATTTTAAACTTTTTAAGAATAATACTAATAATTACATATTAAAGAATGATAGGACAAAATGATTATACATGTTATTGTATTTTTCATTCTTTTATAATGGAACGTAGAAGTAGGAACTACTATCATAAAAAAAACGTTATAGCGGAATACAATAATATGTTATATATCAACTGCGTTTTACTTATGACATCAAATGTTTGGGATTGCAGTTGTATGTCAATGCTAATGAGCACCCAATTTATCGTCACTAATCCTATGTAATGCATGCGCAATTGGGTGAGGGTTCGTATCCAATGTCAAGGGCATTTGAACATAGACACACAAAACAGAACACAAGTATGTATCCATTTGCGGGCTGCATGCATTCGTACAAAATGTAATCAATGTTAACCATAATAAATTGTTATTTGACCCCAGGTTTATTGGTACAAAATCTATGTCCATAATCTTACGTTCATATTATTATTATATTCATGTGCAAGGCAACGTCTTAAATCCTTTTATAATTGTTCCATTCAGCTTGCGGCATCGTAACATCGGCCGATAAAGATTACTTCGTAATCGGTCTTGTTTCTATTGCACTAACCCATGTATCAGTTTGGTTGAGTTTTAATAACATGTAATATTTGTATACAAATCGTCGACATATGTAGTTTAGGTAGAGAATGGATTCATTATATAAAATTGTATGTTTTAAATACTTTTACACTTACGACAGGCGCTTCGATCGATGAAATAAAGGTTTACTTTGTAAATTTAAATGGAAGTATTTAGTTATGCAATGCAAGTATTTAAAGAAAAAAGAGGACCATAAATTTGTGGTTATTGTGTTAATTCGTAAGGGTTCCAACAATGCAATTTATTTCCTAATTTGGGTACTTACAGTATTTTGCGCTATACTTCCAATAAACCTAAATTCTTTTAAAATAATTTTAAATTTATATATATAATTTTATTTCTTCGCCTCATCGACAAAGACGTAACAAAAAGAAGTAAAAGCTAGTAGATACTAAACCACAACTCGCAGGACTCCTCTATCAAGTATTAAAACGCTAATTACTACGTTGATGGGTTTTGCGTTTAAAGGAAAGCTGGCGCACTGTAGACATGGCGATTCCGGAGCAGGAGGCGAGCTTATATAAGTCTATGTACGTTATATAAGCCGGGCCGAAGGCTGTGCCGACCATAGCGACCAAAATACGGGCACCTGACGCCGGCACTACGAATTGAGCAGTGGATATATTGATAAGCAGACCGGCAATCTATATAGCAACTGAACTGAGAAATAACATGTTTTGTGATTACATTTTGTTGTCATAGTGGTACATACAATCCTTTTGTATATTGATGAGCGGATGGAGAAGAAGCGAGTACTCTGTGTTACAATGTTACGTGCTTCTGCTTGTGTAAAATAAAAAAAACAACGATTTAAAATTTATGCTATGCAAAATATAGCCTAGACTAGACCTAGACTGTCAAATAAGTCTACTCTGTCGAACTCTGTACCATGTCAAATAATTCTGCAATAATATAAAATTAAAATGCAACTTTTTGCACAAAGTAATGAATCCTCATATAATCCCGTCTCCAGCGCATTTGTTATATGTTATAGTTATTTTATATTCATTAGTTATACTAGGCTCGATAAATACCCTTTAATATTTCTTCAACTGATAAACATCCGTTGTTTCCGCTAACGCTCCTCCCGTCAACGTACTCCCAACGTAATCGAGCAACGAGCCCGCACAAAGCCTGGCCGCTGCGGTCGCTCATCTTACCGGCGCGGCTCGATTGTGCCACACACAAACACACACACGTACACATATAAAGTGCGTCACGCAAATGACTTGCGGACGTCACGGTGAGTAGTCTTAGCTAGCAGTTGAATACATTGTCCTTTTTTCTTCTACTTTAATTTCTTAACTAGATAAGTATTAACCCCGCTAGGATAGAGGTAGCAAATGTTTTTCTTTTTTTACTTATTGTGTGAAATGAACTTACCGAATGAAATAACAAAATCTAAATCCAAATTACAAACTTAAACGTACTTTGGATGTCAAAGTGTGTGATTGAAAAGATTATCGCAAAGTCATCTCTACATTCTAAACATATTGCGATTTAATGAAAGGACCTCATCATCTATCACATTTAAAACAAATTCTAGTAACTCTATAAAAAAATTGTATTCAACGATTGTATATAGTATTGTATATTAATTGATTATATTCCTTGGTGAAATAATCACACAGTCCTTCTTTAAATGATAATTATTATTATAAGAATGGAGCCACTTTATTGCACTACATGTATTATCGAACAAAAACATTTAATTATTACATTAAAATTCACTCTTTATTCTATTTTCCTGCGCGATCCTCTACTGTTTTTACTTATCTTTTTTATTAAGCGTCACGTGCGCGTGGCCACTTCGACCTCTTTGGTAGTTGGTATGATCTCTTGGAATACTTATCAATTTGTATTTAGCATTAAAAATAATTAATATTATCTAATAACTAAAAAAAATTAACATTTATCCTAAAAAAACATATACACATTTAAAACTATTGGCTATAGTTAATATAATTTTAATAGCATATCCTTAACGACAATTTAAAATATTTTTTTATATATAAAAGTAAGAGTCGTGACTTCTATGAAAATAGGTAAAACACGAGATAGGACTATAAATACAATCTCACGTTTCGAGGCACATAAACATGGCGAGTTACTGTTCACATGAACTATTATTATATAGTCATTTCTGTAAAACAACCGTTGCTTTATACTAACCCTTTATACTAACATCTGTAACTCACACATCCTTGTTGCAGATGTCTGATGTCCTTGTTGATGATGTGACTGGTTGCTCGTTTGCAATCTTCTTGTATAAAAAAAAAAGATTTTTGTCTGCTTCAGACAAAGATTATTCACTGTAAGAACTGTTTGTATATAATCATGTCTCTATTATAATCAATAGTACTACTCGAGAAGTCAATAATTGAAAAGTAGTAAGGGTATTTATTAGTATCCAATATTAAACATATTTTATTATATCATAGTATAATAGGGCTGCCACCGTGTGTGATTTTTAATGTCACTTATCGCTTTTAAATATTTAATACAACTCGAAAATATAATGGTAGTTTAATATCCCATGTCTGGTAACCCTGGTCGTCAGGTGGCGCTGCAATCAGTAGAAGCAGCCACTCGCGAGGCTTACGTAATCACGCCACGAAGTTATTGAAATGCCTTCTCCGTTGTATTTGATAGGGTGCAGTCACTTGACAGTCGTTTGTTCCACTTGCGACCAAGTAGATTTATCCGTTGAAATTTAAAAAATAGTACATCATCACCTTTTCGATTTTTCAGAACATATCATCATCATCATCATCATCACCTCAGCCTATGATCGTCCACTGCTGGACATAGGCCTCCCCCATTGATAACATCATTGGGGGAAAAAAAAAAACATATGTTTTTTTCAGAACATATGTTTTCTTGAAATTAAGTCCACACCTGAAAAGGTATTCCTTTTGTCTATTGGCTTAGTTGACACTTGATACTAATATCTTTGTTTTCAAACTAGCACTGTTTATTTATTTACTTATTAAAGGTAAACTTATCTATTACATATACAGCTTAGTTATCTTGGCTTTCACAATAAGAATATATTAAAAATTAATACAACGCTGACAGCCAATGGGAGATATACAATCTTTGAATTCTTTAAATTTATTTTTATTTCATTGAATATCATCATTTCATAGAATCAGTGATTGTTCAGGTAGATTGATTCAGTGTTTACGACTAGTTGTTGCTTAAAGCTGTATCTCTCTCGATAATCAAAACGGGGCTAATGTAACGGCACCATGTGGAAGTGAGTACCAATAACAAAGGCGATTAGTTGCATTGATGCATGCCGAGGGGCGCTAAGCCGAGCGACTGCCGCACAGCATTTTACAAGACCGTCTTGCAGTTCGTGTTTAACGATATGTGCATTGTTTACACATTTACTGCATATATGAAACTAACTGCTGTAAAGTAGTTAAATGTAAAACGTATAAACGACCAAGGTTGTCTTTAAAATGACAAATAAAGACAAAAGTTTCACTACTTTTTTTACATTACACCATTTCTTTTACCGACAACAATGCAGATGTTGATATAAGTTATAGTCACAATAGTCCATTTAATCTGTATATCGTTACAATATAAATTATTGACTTAGTAAAATCATTGTGCACAATATAATATTGTGCGTATTACGTATTATTAAGAAAACATAAAAAGAAAATGTATAATAATACGATACAAGGCATGTCAGATATCCAAGTTCATAGCAGTACACACAAGCGACAGATGGCGCTCTCGGCTCGTTAAAGCCTGAAGAGTGGACGCGGCACACTCTGGCAGCCCACGCCACGCTACTCGTTCCACGGTTTTATGGACGAGCGGCTCGCGACATCGCCTCTTTATACACAGACGACACGACGACGACATGTAATGGAATTTTACAATTCGAATTTCACAGTTAGATTGATTTAAATTTTGTACTCTTATCAAATATAGATGTCAATATAAGTTTCACAAATTTGTACCATTATACTGGCCAGAATCACCAGATAGCAAATTAGACGAACTAAAAATACGAGTTGAAAACAAATAACAATTTAAAAAAAAATAAGAAAAATGCTTTGATAGGAAATCAAACGAAAAAGTAGATAGTATTTTTTTAGAAGTTCAAAATAACACTAGAGTGATTAGTAAATTTATTAATCACTTAATCGTTATTTTAATTAATAATCACTCTATGATATTTATTAATCACTTTAATGTTATTTTGATTTTTTTTTAAATTGTTTTCTATTTTTTAGTTTGATTTCCTATTAAAGCGTTTTTTAAGTTTTAAAGTATTATTTATTTATACCAAGTTATCTGGTATATAGTATAGATACTCAGACAACATAAAAACAACAATGAAAAGTTTTCCAAATATGTTCCAAAGCATCGTTGTAATATTCTGAAGGTTCTGCACCAGTATGGTATTTAGTTATCTGCCAACGAGGCGCGGGTTCGCGTGGCGTCTCTTGCATGAGTATATAAGCTTCCAGTTTTACGATCGTCATCTCTATAAACATCACCAACGTTTCGCTCTGCTGCCGGAATTGAATACCTTATCAAACAGCTACGACATACTACGCCTGCATCTTATTTGGTTGTAATCTCTTTATGTAGGCTGAGTTATTGACTAGCTTAACTTTGAGTACATATTATTTATACCCATGAATTTATTTATTATAAAAGACCATATATTATAAAAAACTATCTTAGTTCTGATAATAGAAAAGTTTTTCCTTCACTTTACATGATGTAAAAGTTGTCTGAGTTTTTAAAAACGGGATCGGGATCGGATTCCTCTTAACTCACTGGCCTTGCGAAGGTACGTCAGTTCTCTTTGCATTTTTTACCGCCTCTTTCATTCATTTCCCGTGTTCCGAAGAATTGTTTGGAACAATTCCTGCCGCTTAGTTTCGTCATCGCACAACTCGACACAATGCCAAATACCATCCACACCATCTTGATGGTTGGCATTCCACTACGGCTCGGTTTTCGCAAAATTTTCTGCCTCGTACAGTTGAGTTGTGGAATGATCTGTGGTATTTCCAGACCAATAATACATAGGGTCCTTCAAGAAAAGAGCATACTCCTTAAAGGCTGGCAGCGCATCTGCGACATCTGTTCATGGGTGGCGGTGATCGCTCTTTTGGTCGTTGTTCGTTTGCTTCTATGAAAAAAGAAAACCATTTTAAGAATTTTGTACCTTAAAATATTAAATATTAATGTAAAAATTAATGCATAACATGTAAAATTGAGTAACTCGATCTTGTCGATTTTATTATTATATTATTAACATTCTTATATTAGCTTTACAAATATAATATGTCATAAGTTACATTTTCCCTCACTTTATAACATCAAATTATAATATTGAAACATTGCATAGTTATCAAGAACCGATGACAGTATATTTTTTACCGACTTCAAAAAAATGGAACAGATTCTCAATTCGGTCGTTTTGTATGTTTGTTACCGCAGAACTTTGCCATTTATGAACCGATTTCAATTTTCTTTTATTTTTGTTGGTAAGGGGATATTCGCATGTTCCCATTAAATCAAAGTCTCCTTTAATTTTGAATTTCATAGGCTGAGTTCTAAAGATATACTGAAAATTGACATATCGGTAGACTTTTAGACAAATCCTGTTTCTATTTAATGGATTCGTTTTTTATTTTCCTAGCTGAAATTTTTAGTAATTAGATTCAGGTTATATTATTTTGATAATTGAAAACGTGTGTCAAAAACTTGTTATTATCAACATTACCGTGGCAACCGATGTTGTAAATGAAGTTTTTTTTTCTATTTCTTATCCCTAAAATAGGAGGAATCATACAAATTTGAAGTGGGTCTTGTTAAAAATGTTAAAAGGTACTTCATTACTTAGTTCTGACTAGGATCGTCATCATAATCGTTTATTTTAAGATTTGGGACAACTCTATCTACTACAAATAACAATACGTAATTAGAGCATCGCTTGTTTAATTTTTTAGTTGTGAAACTATTGATTATTAATATACTATAAGAGGGCACAATTTCATTGAAGTAAACACCATAAGTATTCACAACAGAAGAGCTGAAGTATTTAAGAAGGAGTACGTTCATTTCTTGAAAGATCTTATTAGTCGTACTGGTTTACTTCTGAAGACAGATTATTCCATAAGATAACAGAAGGTAGTATTTCTTTTGATTCTTGAATATCTAATTATCGTATATTTATTGAAATTTATTTCTAAACGTCGTTATTCATCTTTACTTATTTTTTAAAGCGAACAAAAGCGTAGAATTTCGTGTGCTCTTACATCTCGCGTTAATGAACTTTGGATAGCGGGGAACATTCAAAATTTTCATCTTTGATTAAAAGCTTCTCTCTTTTTAATTCTACGCTCGCTCCTTCCTCTCTGCGCTCGGTTCTTTAATTTTCTAGCCGAATACCGGCGAGAGAGCAAAATAACACTTGGAGCTAAACTTTGCTTTAAGCGTTCCTATTTTTGATTTTACGCTTTTACGTTAATTTGGTAAAATGTTTTTGCGTACCTTTTACGATGTCTTTAAACGTAGGTTGTTGCTTGACATGGAGCTTATTTAATTAATTTATAATTGGAGTAAAAAAAACTGGTAGTAGTAATATTCTCTTGCTATTCGGTTACTACCTTTAGTCTGCTATTGAACTCAGTTACTATGGGTTTCCCACACCTCTCACCCCTCGGACATTATTGTACAAGTGATAAAACATTCTCGTATATATAATTTAGCCTTGTTAGATCATTTTACGATGTAAAAATGTTTGTACAAACATGCCTGTATGACGCCATACGATTCAGATGTCCTGTTTCGGCGCTCAAACTTGTCTTTGGAGTCTGGGTGGTTCAACATTTATATATCAAAAACGGATGTGTGATTATTTTGGAATAAATTATAAGCCGCCTTTAGCTTATTTACGTTTAAGTTTCATTAATATTACAAAAAGAAAGTGGGTAAAAAGTAAAATTACATGACACTATTGTTGCGTTTGACCCAGTTCGGTGAAAAGCCCATGGTATCGGTGATAAGGTAATCGCTATCTCGCGGGGACGCTTACCTCACCGCCTCTTGCTCGTACTGATCGCTTTGTAGAAACTATGTTCGCCCATAAGAGCACGAAGTGTGCACTTTCATATTGCTTGGCTTTTTGCTGTAGGGCTGTATTACGTATGACTTTGCCGATTCTCTTCCTTTACAATAGTTACTTTACAAATGACTTTTAACTGAGCAGTTTTACGACCAGGTGCTGCAAATGAAGTGTTTATAAGGACGGGAAACTCATATGAACACTTTTCGCTTACATCATTCATATTCATATTTTAGAATTATTGTAATAGACTTACATACCTTCATTTGCCTTACAGATGGCAATAACATTGTCACACGTAATAGGGCAAACGGCCCACGACGGTATAGTCGTGATCAGAAAGGCGTCATGTAAATAAAGCAATTTGCAGCGCAATCAGCGGTCTTAAACTCGGCCTCTACCCGATATTACTGGCACTACGAAATGCAAGAGCTTTAGTTTACCTTTGTGCAATATAATATTGTTTTATAGTAGTACGGATAGGCAGCCGATGATCTTCAAGAAAAGTAATAGACTTCAAGAACCCCAAGGAACGAATTTTTATTTTTTACCATCAAATAAACAAAATTATACACGAGTAGTGATTAACCAACTGGAAGTGCGCAGCAATCCAAAGTGGGCCTTGGTCTCCGACAACGACAACGTGTATATTTGAAACGGCCCTCCAAGCATCGCTGGAAAAATGAGGTGGAAAAGGACCTAAGAGACCATCAAGTACAAGACTGGCGTTGGATGGCGCAGGATCGAGAAAAGTGGAGTAGTGTACATGTATGCATATGTATTATTTTCTCCTAAGGAAATTGCATTGAGTAAAGAAATTGTTTGGCATTTTCAACGAGAATGCAGAAAAAGTCAAAGGGAGCGTAAAATTCAGTTCATTTTTCAGCAAAAATATATCCTCCTCGATCCTCCTATTTTTCCCAAAGTTACGATTTGTTTGATACGAAAACTGACTTTATACAGTATGTTTAAAAACAAAACGTAATGGAAAAATAAAAAGCGACAAAAACTATACGTGTGTCCATGCATCAGAGACACACAGGGCGGTGGGAGAAAGGTGGGAGGGTGTTCGCGTCTTGCTCTCTTTGCGTTTCTTTCCGATGCAAATTCGCCTGCGCGAGGAACACCGTGGAAATGGGAATTGAGAATGTTCGGTAATGTATTTCGGACTTGTTACTCCCCTGCGGCTGAGGATTTGTGCACTTGTTTGGTGAACGCCTAATTAAGCACAATCGTACCCGTATTTTTCTGTTGATAGAACTTGAAGTCAGAATTGAAGTTAAAATAGAAATTAATTAACTTAAAATGTATTAGCAATTCCCAATTTTTTTCCAATTTTATGTCATAGCAGTTCATGTCTACATACTTATACACATAAGCCTCTGATTAGAGGCGTACCGAAGGAGATTTTGTATATCATAGGCTTGCTAATGCATGCATACATGATTCGGTTACCGTGAGTACCCCACTTTAAACAGACTTGAAGCACATATGTACATATATTGATCCTATAATACTTGCAACGTCTCTCGAGATGCAATGATAATTTTATCAAAACTTTTTGTGATTTCTGCGGAGACTGACTGCCACTCTACGTTGTATCAGTTTCGTATGAACAAAGCAAAATTTAATTAAGCTCCCAGCACTCGATCTCGGCGACCGGTCGCGTTCTTTGTTTCGGGAAAGCGCGCGCGCTTTTTAGAGGATCACTCCGACATCCGGCCCCGTCCGCCGGCATTGATAATGCCATTCTTTTTACTACGACCCTGTTCGCGTTTACAATGAGAACATCTCGCTATGCTCGTCATACGTTCGTGGCTTAATATTGAAGTGTTGTAAATAGGTCGCGAGCTGTTAAGCCAGAAACTATTAAGTGTTATCATATTACACTTTTGAGAACTTTCCTAAAATGTAAGGACTTAAATGTAAGAATCTATTTTCGATTCATATGCCTGGAAAAAAGTTCCCTTTGAATCAACGGCTTCATAACATTGAATCCAACCTGTAACTGGATTTTACTTGTACAGGAGCATCCTTGCTATAACAACGCCACTGTTCAAGTAAATTTGGACTACACCAAAAGATCTATTCAATAATTTAACGCTTGTCGATTTCGTAACAAGGCTGGGAGCGGTCAAAACCTTGGCCATTCAAACTCGACGAGTTACCGAGCACACGCGGTGCCTCGTAAATCAATATCGAGGGACCCTTATTAATTAGTGTGTTCGCTCGCGGTCCTCCCCTGCCCCTTCCGGACCCCTTCTCGACCCCCTGCCTCGCCAGCGATGAACGTTTTTAATTAGGAGCCCAAAGCGAACTGCTTTCGCCGTCGCCGTTGACACCTAAGACTTAATAAAGGCGGTAAGGCGCCGGCGGCGGCCAGACTAGTCGGGAAATTGAATTTTTTTAGGGTATATTTCCCATGTATGACATTTTTATTTCTATTTAAATATGCTTACATAAGAAGCTTGAGTAAGATAATTTCAAAACAACCAGTATAATTTAGTCTTCTTTTAAAGGTTTTTTTAAAGCCACAATTATAATTACATTTGAGTGATAAACATTTCATAACTTTAAGTTAAGGTAATTAGCAATAGTCGATTATTTTAAGTCCCCGCTTAGAAGGATTAGTCCCCGCTAATACATTAAGTCCGTCTTATGGTAAGGGAAATGATAATAATTTGTTATGATTGAGAAATGTAATCAATTAATCTATTTCTTTGTTTGCACAGTTTAGTGATTAGTTTATTTCGTTTGTGTGTATATAACAAAATGTTGTTACACTTCTTACTAGTAGATAGTTAAACGTAGCTAAAATAAAAAAGTCGATCGTAACCTCAAAGTACTGTTAGGACATAAAACGCAATTCGACAGATAAGATCGCGGGCAACAACACGCTCGTTAAGGGCGGAATGTTTTTGCGCGCAACTATCTATCGCCGGTTGTCTGGCGTCATCAGGAAAAGATTATCGGCCGATGCTGTAAATCGGAGCACGGAGGCCAAAGGCGGGGCGCAGTCCCCGCGGGCGGCGTCCGGCGTCAATTAGACGCGGGGGTTAGGGGCCGGGGTGGCGCGCGAGACTCCGTATTACTCCGCACACGTACTAGGTACACCCGGTCGGAAACTCGAGCCTATGTGCGGGCACATAGCGAACGCCTTGGGCCGTAATTAATACTCTGCGAGGCCGAACCTCGCCTCCGTCGCAGGGCCTAATCTTCAACCCCTGATTACTATTCAGGGAGTTTTTCTCAAAGCCCGCTCTCGCTGGCGGCGGACGATTGTACTACGCTAGGAGCGTCGTGCTACACGTCGGGGAGATGGCACGTGAGCACAACAGGGCTACCACCACACAAAAATAATAAGATTTAATTATATAAATTCAACAAAAAGCTACTTAATCTATAAGAAAGTTAATTTCTAAAGCTGTCTCTGTTTATTGTGTCTAATCCTGTATTGATGACGTGAGAGATGTTTAGACATCGTTTCTCTTAATTTCTTTTGACTAGTGAAATTCCACATGTCCTATTCTCTTCCAACTCTTTCCTCCTCTTTATATGGCAACTTAACTGATAACTTTTGATTGTTTCGGATGGTGACGTGAGGTGGTAAATACGGTGGTAATATAAAATATATTATCAGGAGAAATGCTTGTTAGTTTACCTCCTTCTACTATAAAATGTAATGGAAATCCTACTTAATAGTTAATAGAAATCTTTTTTGTAGACCTAATAGTGTTACGTAAATGCGTAATACCTTATATTCTTGTATAGTTCTGCACTGTTCGACTCACAAACATTAAGTTGTCTGTCGCTTAACTTTCAGATGTTTTAGAGTGAAGTTATTAATGTTCACACTAAATATTATTTCAAAAGGGCGATATCAACCCTGCGTCGGCGGCTGTTTCATCAGTAAGGTTCGGGAACGCGAATGTAAATTGTCGGACGTTTCGCTCGTTACGATTATCGCTGCTCGTCGTTGCGTATTTGTGTCACGTCGCTCTTTATTTTAACTCGAATCTCTTGGAGAAGATCTGCTGATAAGTTCTCTGAAGAACCGCAGGTCTAGTTGAACACTACACACGTAGGACATATCGATTTCTAAATGTTAAAATTACCTTAGAAATCTAGATAAGAGACAAATAAGAGTCGCCATACTGTTTATAGCATTAGCATTGTAAATATTTGTAAAATACTAATTAAGATTTTATGAAACGCCGTGATATCTCGATGCCTGAACTACGCGTGTGTGTAATTTATTTAGGAGGGCGACAGGTTCACCTCCCGTAACAGTAGTCACATTTTATCGCAGATGTCGCAAACTATAAGCTTTATAAAAATGAGTATTATAAAATAAGAATTTTTTTTCAACGGAAAGACAATTCAAAGATACAAATATTAGATGGTTATTAGTTATTTTTCATTCATACCCATTTAAAAGAGTCTTTAGTATTGCTCTCCATAAAGCCTTTCCTAAAATAGTTTTTACTAATAGTATAATTTTCTTAGCTGTACTGTAAAATAAAATGTAATAGTGTAATAAAATAAATAAAGAAACATTTTCACGTAAGCAACTCTTTTTAGTAACAGGAGCTTTTTGGCCAAACTCGGAACAAACATTAGCTGCAACGTGACAAACATTTGCGACAGATTATATTAATAACAGCGGGAAAGCAAAAGTTGGGCACAATAAAAGTTGGGCCGCGCGAAGTGGGTCAAAGTTGCGAGGGCGGATAATATATATGTAAGTGGGTCTGTCTGGCGTTGCGCAGGGCGTCTGGCCGGGCCGTCTGCGATGCTACGCGCGACGAATCCATAATTTTAATTGACGACTCTTGACTTTTATGATGCTTTCTTTTCGATCGTATACGTAAACTGTGTCGGTTTTAATTTAATGTTTTTAAAGTGGACAGCGCTTCTCAAACTGGACTCGGTGGTAGAAAATAGGCTATATTGAATCGTGATTATTTCTATTTCTTATTATTACATCAATTTTTACTCTATATCGTTTTGCCGCGCGCGAGATTAACTTGAAACCTTGCAACCTTTTCAAGGATTTAATAGTCCAATCTATATGTTTTCTTTTCGTTTATATAGGTGTAGGCTTTTTTTTGAGTTAATAGTCTAGTTCAAAGTTTTATCGTAAAAACGGAATAACTTCAGTTTAATTTTTCATGTGAAAAAAATCATCAGTAATAAATAAATTATGGAGCAATCGGGGCATATCCTATGGTTGGCGCAGTTGGTCCACAGTGTGCGTAAATAGGGCGAGTACTAGGAGAACATCTAGCCTCAAGATTTAGCTATTATTGTCGATCGCAGGTGGCTAAACCGTCCTTGAGCGATTGTGGGAATAGTAAGAATTTCAAAATGCATTTGTTCGTCATTGCTTTTTTCTAAATTTAGCCATTAACGAACAATAGCATTTTTTTAGAACAACAACCAGTATTTTTTAAGAAATTAAACTTATTTTCAGAGATAGAAAAAGTGCATAGTTAATATCGTTTATTGGATTTTATGGTAATGTAGTAATAATGAGTGTTACATGAACAGATGTATATTCATACCATTGGATACTGAAGTGAAAATTTATATCACCACCACCACCACCACCATCTCAGCCTATGATCGTCCAATGCTGGACATAGGCCTCCCCATTGATTGCATCATTGAGGGAAATGTGCCATAATCGCAACGATTGGCGGGCGGGTTGGCGATCGCAGTATGTTCCACCGTATTAAGAAAAGGACACTGCTGCCCGTCCTTCGGTTGTCTTTACATCCAGACTCAAGACAAACAAACATGTTCATACACACAAATGTTTGTCTTGGGTGGGAATCAAACCGTCTTGCCATTGCTCCAACCGTTCAGTCGAGAAAATTTATATAATTTAGAATATTTATAATGTCGCGAGTATGGCGGCATTCGAACTGCTAATGTCTATCACAGTAGTAATCCTTTGTATGCATAACGGTAGAAATCTGCACTGTCGATGTCCTGATATCTTTTAGTACCTAACAGTCAAAGACAACGCTGTTGTCCAATTAACTCCCGAGGTCGTCATTGTGGGTCTCAAATTAATCAGGTGCAACTTATGTTTACGTAGTGTGGCGATGTGTGCGCATGTTGGAGTATGTGTGTCGTGTATTAGGAGGCAGTGTTTGCTGTAGCGTCGCACGTGTCTACGTAGGTGAATCTGAATACAAATGAAGACATTAGGCGAGTCCCGCGCGGTCGCTGCTCGTTAGAGACAACCCACGTATTGCGCGCGGATCTCGCATCACTGGATGTGATACGAAATGAAATTTATTTTGTAGTTTCATACAAGTTTATAACTCTAGAATACAGTTGATTTCTATTCTAACTTAAGAAGGAGGATTAAATATGCAGAATATGTTGCCACGACACCGACCACTCAATTTATCTAAAAGTCTATTTATTTTTTCCTTTAACGATCGGTAAAAAAGGATATAGGTTGTCATCATTAGCGTAATTTTTTCGTTGTAAACGTTTTCCATAGCTGAAGTGCGTCATTAAGTTGTAGATTTCTTCTAATTACCAACCCTCTTAATATTATCTGATACAGATAACGAGATTACATAAATAACCAGACTAAAAGAGATTAAACTTTTAGATAAATAATTATTATAATTTACTAAATGATATATACCTTTTTGGGAAACAGATTTATTTCTGTCTGTATGATTTACATTTATCTCTTTTAATATCTTATTATATTCTTTTATCTTATTATTTCTCTTTTGATATCTTATTAATATATCCAATTGCTATCGAATTATGTCTTGAAAATACTTTAGCAAACATTATTAAATCTAAATAATTATGTACAACCACTTCTAGTGAGACTGTGTCTTTGCGGAGGGTGAGCCACCCCGGGGCGGCGGGCGGCTGACCGGTGGCCATCCCATCTTAATCCCCGCAATCGCGTCGTCGCGATAGCGATTAGGCATCTTGCAGACTATGCAGTATACGTTAGGCTACCTACAGACACTCCTAATATACAATACTTACAATAATCTTTTTTGGATTTGTCTATTTTTATTAGATAATTGAATTTAGAATCTTATGAAAGTAAATAGTTTGATGGTTTAGCGTTGGATTTAAAGACTTAACGATCGGAGATTTCAATTCGTGTAAAAATTATCTATCGCTTTGGTACTCGTAGTTAATCAAAATAAACATATTCATTTGCTCTTTTCTTCTTTAAACTTTCACTAAAATTCCAACTACGAAATCACATCGCCCACAAAACGTGAAACAATTGAAATATCATTAATAATAATTTAATTACGATTTTTTTAAATATTTCGCTTTATTCAATGTACTAGTTTCTAGAAGTAAATAAATATTTCTTAAAAACCAATTTAAAAAAATAGACCGCAAACAACGTAATTTGGTAGTGGTGGGCATCTGATGCTATTTTACGATGGCATTTCCGAACTAAGTCCTTGCCCCATCTAGCCGACCGATTCGGGCGGCGTCAACTAAAGTTCACCGAGCACTAAGCTCTTAGGTAGCTGTCATTCAGATGCAGCTATTTTAACACTTGTCGTATAAAGGGCAAGAATTTGTTATTAAATTAGAATATTGTTCGAAATCTGATAACACGAAATTAACAGTGTGTTATAATTAAGACTCAGAAGGGAAGGGGAACTTTGCTTGAGTTTCATCAGAAAAAGGAAATTCATATTGTAATTTAACCCTCTTTCAATTCTACAGTTCAGAGTTAGCCTGAAGTTAAGTTAAGGTAATTAAATTTACCATCATTAATAACTTAATCTACCCGATAGATATTTTACCTTTAAGTTACCCTGACATAAGTTTAATTATTTCTTGATTCATAATTTTTATAGTATCTAGGTACTTTGTCTTTGATCCGAAGAAAAAAATTCAGAATCAGATCTCGCAAGTTCTTAATCATGTTCATACAATAGTTTTGTTAACAATCGTCATCGGTTCATATTTATATATTGGAAGTTGTTCCTACTATCGATAATAGAACCGTTCGACGGTGCACAACACGGCACAACTAATCACCCCGGCTTTACACGCCATCATATTTTCAATTAATTTCTTACAAAGTAGGCCGCATAAAGAGGCATCTAATCATTGAATATTTTCCCCCAAGCGCGCATACCTCGTTAACCAGGGAGCCACAGTTTTGATCGGCGCCATAGCTACGTCATTTAATCTGCGAAAGCATTTAGGCGTACCGTGCATACGCCGCCGAGGCAGAAGGCTAGGTAACCTGGGTCGGACCTAAAAGGCAGCGTGTCCCTATTTACGCCGCCATATGCCATATAACATATGACCCGTATATACCGACGGTGAACTGAACGCAGAAACGCGGGGTAGTGATGTGTGAATACTTGTCGCATTTGTCGATAGTTATTTTACTATAATAAACTGATTTTTCTTTTCAAAATCTATTTAAAAAAATAAAAAAAAATTTAAACTAAAATGTTTCTTATCATAACCCTATGCGAAATGTTAGATCTACTAACTTTTCTGTATAAATTGAATACTCAAATTTGGATGAGGCGCGAGTTTTTACTAAATTTGTTTTTAATGTAATAATAATAATTAATTCATTTATTGCTTATACCTGTGAACATTTATTGGTAGTTATAATAGTAACAACAGTTAGGTACTCCTTTGGACGTGCAATATGACAGCAATACAGTTAAAATTACAGAGTTAAAATTAAACACAATCTAAATTTACATACGTGTATGTACAGCGTTGCATAGTAGAAAAAGTGATGCCAGAAAATAAGTTATAGCTTTGAGTAAACTAATATTAATATAATTTATTTATTTATAATTAAAGATATACTGAACTGAATAAAATGCAGGATCACAACAACAACTAGTCCTTTAGATTGATTTTGAAGATTTTACCATTAATTACCTGTTATTCCAGTAACATACGCGATTTTATAATATATTTGGTTTTTTATGTTAAGCAATTTGAGATCATAGGCATAAGTTACCGCGTTCCGTAGATTTAAGTTGAAAAAAAAAAATGATAATTACTTTTTGTTGAAAAGCACAACTCCATGGAGTTGTGCATGTAAATACAAGTTAGCGTTAAAATTATTTTTTCCTTAAATGTACTTCTTATACTTTTTTTGGTTTTCCACGTTAAATGTTATACGTAAACATCGCTTCTGTAATATAAATGTTTCTTGAATAGCACTTGCATTGTCCCAAAATAGTATGAGATATGATAGCAATATGTAACCAAAGTACACATTTTTTTAACACTTGCAGCTTTTATATGAATTTGAATGCTGATTTTAAAAAATAAACAAATTGTTAAATATTTCAGCTACATTCACCATACTCGGTACAGAAATCTCAACAAATTTTTTCTTCCTTTTTATTAAGTCCCAGGTTGCTTTTGTTTTATTAACAATTGATTCATTGTAGATTATAGTGCTTAATTTCTTTGATTTTATGATAACCTTGTTTAATGTTTTACTATGTGTTTTGTACATATATGTATATATATATATATATATATACACACATACGTACAAATGTGATGTGAATGTTAATTTTATCGATAAATCAAACTCGATACTACAGAGCGCCAACGGCGAGTGTGCGCGTCGATAAATTCCGAGCGCGTTGTTGTCAATCGGTCGCGAGGAGCGCTCAGGAATTAACGGCGCCGTGCTGTCAAGGCGTCCCTCCGCCCCCGTCCACAAACCCCCCAATAGTTGCCAGCGACCGCCCGCAGCAGGGTTGTGAAAACGAAAAAAATATAAGCTTCTCCCTTCAGTACGTCACTTGCGAATGGTGTCTTTTAATTTAGAAATGCCTAGAGATTGATACAATAACAAGCAAATAATTAGAAATTATTTTTATGAAAGATTAGGCGGTTCAGCTTATTTGTTAAGCGATCATCTTACGTACGGTGCCGTATCGATAACAGCTTTATCATGAAATACTAATCTTTAGTTGTGGCGATTTATAGACTCTTAGGTAACGGAAAACTCAAGGAAAGGCATTTTATTTACTGGAATCTTTCATAAAATTGTATTTAAAACTCCTCAACAATTAAATTAAGCATAAAAGCCCTTACTACAAATATTTCCAAGTTATGAGAAGATATTATTTTAATAAGATATATACTAATATAAATTTAACGGTCAATTAACCTTAGATGAGCCGTTGCTCGTTTCCTCCCTTGTCCTATAAAAAAACTAAAACCTTTTTCATTACTTTCCCACGGAACCCTTATGTTTAATCACTGGTCTATCTCTGGCCTTATCAATACTGTAGTAGCGATTAACAATTTCTTTTTATTTACAGTATAGGAATTAAAACTTTTTAAACATCTTTTTGGACTACCATCTGGCCTGTGAATCGAAAAGGGTATACGATGAAGTAAGAGTACTACAGAAAAAACTAAAATTTATGTCTATCACTTCTTTTTTAGATTAAAATCTAATACACAACTTCAACTCTTTATAATGAATACTTACTAATTAGGTTTAAAATTTGTTAATAAAATTCAAATTATTTAGTTAATTAGCCTAATTATTACCTAAACTGCGCGTTTTTAAGTTTCTCTCCAATTTTATTACATTAATTTAGTTAAAGGTCGAATTTCAACTCTTAATATTTTTAAATATCATAGTAAACTTTTTGGACAAGATTCGAAAATATTTAAGAGAACATTAATTAAACTTCATTATAATTATATTTAGTGTTAGCTAAGAAATAAATTGTAAACTCCAATTTTACGAACTTTAATTTGTTCGCCTCTTTCAAACTAATTAATATAGATAGATAAATAATTTTATGGTAAAAAAAAGTCAAACGAAGCTTACCTTTTGATAGATAATCATCGCTGCCTATCAACCTTCGCAATAATCGTAACCGTTAGTTCGTATTGTCAAAACATTCATATAAAAGATATTGCAGACTCACAGTAAGAGTTACGGATACGATACCAGCCAATGAGTAGTTATAAAAACAAAAGAAGAGGGAAACGCAAAGGTATAAAATACCTTTACTTCAGACCAGTGTCATGTGAGGTCACACAGTCATGAAAGGACCGATACGATTTTATTGTTTTTGAATTTAGTAATCTTACTAAATTTGTGTTAAGATTATAAAAAATTCTTGTATTTCAACTTCTACGCAGTTGCCCAATTAAATAATACGGTCTTGTGAAATTCAATGAATGGCAGCCCTGATTAAACTGTGCTTGTACTGGCCTCGTGAGTTATACGGATTATGCGGCGGGCACATGCGAGCTATATGGCGAGTGCTGTGTCCCTGGGCTTTATCGATATCGCCGCGACGAGCACGTCACCTCACTATACCAAGGCGCGCTAACGCTATCACGCTGCCAAAAAAACGTCATTTCGTTGCCGCTATCATTGCAGTAACGCGTCGACGTAATTAAATATCTCGAGCAGCTGCGCTTCTCGTTTTGCAATTACGTCATAACGAAAAGAAAAGAAATAAATTTTGGGTTTTATTTTTAAAGAAATCATCATTATTCATTTTATTTCTCGAAAACAGTATGGTAAATTAACTATTCAAATATGAAGAACTAAAAAAAAAACATTTCGTGTACACTAACTGAGGGCATTATTTTACTCGTTTCCATTGCAAGTTATCTTAATTTATTTAAAGACCTCGAAGTTTACATTTCTGAAATGTGATATGGTGATAAATATGCTAGGATAAATAAAAGTCTCAGCAGTAAGTTACATAGGTTTCAATTGCAAACAAAGCGCAGTATTTGTTACAATTTCCTTATAAATTGTCACGACATATTCTTTTAGAATTTCGCGTCTAAAAGTGGATTTAGTGGAAACATTTAGACTATACATTGTGTATATCATATGAGCATTTCTGACTGGATGTACTCGTATATACGGACCGCGGCTTTAGAGGCGCGGCTCTGAGCACAAATGACTGTGTATTTCTCCGTACCCGCGGGCTGCTCGTTGGGGTTGATACAAATAACTAGGTGAAAAAAAAAACTTGTCAATGTGTCTGATACTTGGACCTAAAAAATTTCACAAAATAAAAAAAAACATTACAAAATGATAAAAATAACACAAAAGATTCCACAATCTCCTGCGGCAATGAGATCAAAATACGCCTACAACATTTTATTAGCTATGATTGTAAATTTAGACAATGAAAAATTTTTCAAAAAATATCTGTGGTCGTAGCAACAGTAGTAGTTATGGTCGGTTTTAAATTAGCAAGGTTAAAAATTATTAGGGCATTTTATAATTCCTAATAGTTACATTGAGTCATGCCTTTATGTCGATAATCGTATACATGCATCGGCATATATACAATATTATTGTTCTAATAAACAATACTGTATAATTAATGTTTGTTGCAGGCGTACTGTACATGGCTATAGTCATACGATGAACAATTGTTACGTTTAACTTTGACTTGTATCACCACATTACCTTTAAAATAAAATATTCTGTTACAACCCTAGCTAGGTACGGGAATTGGAGCGGCGAGCGCGAACCCTTGCGTTCTTTGTGCGGAGCTCGCGCGACGTTTCCTCCTAGGCGGGTACCCCAGCTTTCAGTCTAACCAGGGCTCATTCAGCGCCCGCTGACGGAGCTTGCTGCTTTTAAATTCATATTGTCACTAGATCAAGTACGTACTAATTAACAGATGACTCGAGGTCTTGAGCATTTCAATTTCTTTATAGATTTAATAATTTGTAAAATGTACATATGTATATTGGGAAGGTTTGGGTATTGTTGCAATGTTGATTACCAATCATTATCAGCCTGTATCAGACTATTGCTGTTGTTGTGAGACACTAGTATTTAATTTAGGAAAAATTTAAATTAAGCCCTCCTGATTGTATCCCTGTGTAAAAAACACGATCTTAGCTTTATTTAATTTTGCGTCGTATGTTATATTATTATATATACAATAGACTCGCTACAATATTTTATGACTGAAGTTTTTTGAATACTGTACAAGCCGTTGTGACGTCATCCGACTTAAGTGGACGTATTATTGTGCACGAGTAGTATAAATGTTCGTTTTTCTTAAAACTACCTACTCTTTTTCCACCATCCATTATCCTGAAGCGGTATTAAGAAGCGATTTACAAGCAAGTAGGGGACTCTCCCTACGGCCGGCAGCGAACGCCTCGTACCCGTCTTTGTGTGATTCTAGAGAGCTTGCTGCGGTGTTCCTGGCAGAACGATTTTCTACATACCTGTCTGACGTTTTCATCATTTAAAATTAATCTACATATATGGGGAAGTAGACATATGTCAGTTTGCATGATAATTGCTGATTTTGAAGTGTTTTTGTTTGGGCGAAGTATTTCTTAATATGGATTAAATAGATTTCTTAATAAGGATTAGTTTACTTCAGCTGAGCATTCTCAAAAGCCTCGAAACAGCTCTAAAACATTAGAGCTGTTTCGAGGCTTTTGAGAATGATATGGTCGTTTCTTTTTATTTTTTAGAAATCGCTAATAATAATATAAAACTCCTGTGAACTTTTAAAAAACATAATTTATGCAATCATACAGTGAAAATGTATGTACATATGTGTCGAAATCTTCAAAATTCGAACACAGTTATAACTTTTAAACATTTATTGACTCACGCTATACAAGAACAAGATTACTTATAAAAAGTAATTGTTAGCAAATTAAACCCTACGAGACGCAACGCTAAATACGTTACCCCGTGATATATCGCCCGCGTCGAGTGACAGCGCGGCGACTTCCAACGGCATACGTAATTAGGCCAATGGTCGAACGTAAAGTTGCGACTTGGGTGGCAGAGAAAGCGGAAACTTAATAATGTGATCGTTGATAATAAACGATTGTTTTGGAATTGAACTGACAGTTAATTCCACACTGTCAAACAAACTCAGCTGTTACTTGGCTTGCAATTGGACTATCATTTGCCTTCTTTCTAATAAGCTCTAGTAAGAAATAATTTCATATATGTCTTTTGGTCTGGTCAGTCACTAAAAGTTATTTGATTACAAGAACTCATTTCGACTAATGCGCTTAACAACATCTGTGCTGTGCATTAAAATTAAGAAACCGCATTCGCCAATTCCAAAGCCGTAGCCGAAAGGTTCAACAAACAACACAGCCCCCTCTCCTCCCCTCGCCCCTCCGCAGACGCACACGCGCAATCTTAATGACCCGCGACGCTAACTTGGACCCAATACTCGTCGAACCACATCACATAGTTGGTACATATATTCACGACAAATTATATGGTCTTTCACTTCGGGCGTAAGCTTATCGTTGTGTAATTCATAACTTCTTGTCCTGTGTCCTTTGTTTCATCTCCAGTGTTCACTTAAGATTCTGTAGGTATGAGAACGAGAAGAATTAACTTAGTTAATAACTTTAAAAGTGCTACATTCAATAGCAATCAAGTAAAATCTCCAATTTTAAGCAAAAACTCCTAGAACCCAATACTATTAGGTCGACGATCAAATAATAACTTTTAGGCTAAAGTTTCTCATACGATGTTAGTTCGATTAGTCAGATTTCATACATCTTCGAAATATTTTATTCTATGACGAATTCTTCACATAGTTTCCTTTCACGATCGAAAACTGCGAAGAAAACACATAGAAAACGAATTACCGATAACAGTGTATTAGTAACAAATAAAAAACCTATTGTAGGTGTCTAAGTCGGCTTTTAACAAATATTTACAGGACCCAGGTCCAATCAATTTGTCTGGTAGCAACATCACATACCATCCTTAGAAGGGGTCAGGACAGAAGGCGACAGTATTATGTTTGCGCGCCGCGGCCGGAGTACTAAGCGAGCATTAGTAAAGGACGCAAGTGTCCAGTTTAGATGGACCCCGACCCTCCCACCAGCCACGTGTAACCGCGAGCCGCTAGTGCGGGCAGATGAGGGTGTGGGGGCTCACGCTCCGCTGGCCCGTAGCTGGTAATTTACGCGTGAGCGGTCACCGTTGGTGGTGATTACGCTCGCTGGCTGCCGACGTTGCTCGAACCTGATAACGTGAATTGTTTAAGTGCGCCTGTTCTCGCAGATAAAGCCGGCCATACACGAGCTTCAAAGTTTTCATTATTTTAATTTGCATATACACATATGTGACGGCTGTAAACACATGTGCCTTCTTAACTGTAGTACAACTAAACTACAATAATAATTATAAAGTGTATTTCAATGCTATCTGAGGCCTGTCAGTAAAAGACTACACATGTATCTTATAATGATGAAAACAATAACAAGCTAAAACCAGTATGCGTAGATTTATGATGTATCTATAGAACTATCAAGATCTCACTGAATGAGAAGTCTGTTAACGGAATTGAAAGCTATAATTTTATTCCTTTACTTAATTCTCCTAAAATCGATCCTAAAGAGTAAGAGTACTGGCGGAACTCTGATAATAGATTAAAGCGTAAAAGATGAGAATGCGATTACCTACAACCTAGTACAAGAATTGTATGGTCAAGAGCAGCAGATAATTCTCGCCTTAATTGCCTTAGTTATAAGTAACTTGGAAGAACAGTAAAAGAAACGTCTGTACTGAGAATGAGATTCTTGTCGTCGTTTTTCTATTATCTATACAAACCATCAGGTAATCTCGTCTTGCTCAGAATTTAAAGAAAATATTAACAGATGATCATTTGTATTTTACTGTACATTGTTAATATTTTTTTCATAATATAACATAATATTTATATAACAAATAGCTATTAATTCTTCTCAGTACTTACGGCCGTCTACTCTCTACTATTTTGCCTTTTTAAATATTCAAGATAGAAACGTTTTACTTTAAGAATATTACTGAAAGTAAGCGTAACTTGAAGGTTACAAAGCGAGACCAATTCAATTGTAAGCTGGGCCGAGGGCGGCGAGCATCATCTGGCGCACGTCGGCCGCGCTGCGAGCCTCCAATATCCCAACGAGTAATAACAATCGCGATCTATCGGACGCGACTAAATTATGCACGATGTCTACACAAATTGTCACTTCAAAAAATGAGCAAAAACAAACTCTAAACAGCTACGAATAAAGACTACATCACTTGCAAATATTAGAATTGTCGTGAACGTTTGCCGAGGACACTACCGCGCTAATGGCTCCGAGACCCCCCTCGCCGACCCCCTTTCTAGCACACTTTCCAAAATAAAGGAGGAGCTCTTAATTGTGCATCGACTCGGTTCGCCTGTGTCCAGTACCCATTGCCTATCGATGTGCTAGCCACTATAGGCTTTATCCATCTATGGTTTCAGCTTACAATCCCGCGGCAGACCATCTCTAAGCGACTGGCATACCGACGCTGATATTGAATAATAAACGAGCTCGGTTTCCACCGTTTATTTTAGGGCGAGAGTACCTTAAACTAAAACAAATAATTGAGACCGCTACGTGCAGAGTTATCTGCTCGGCGGATGTCCGCTATCGCTACATTTCGTTTAGCATCACACACAAAGGTGTTAATACAAAATTAGGGTAATCCTATCTATAATCTTTTAGATTGCATAAGGTACTCCTTCTTTCACCAATAGTTACTAAACATGTTTGCTTCCACCTAATAATAACTCCTAACTATCATCTCCTTTCCAACTACTGAAAATATATATTTTGATAACAATTTTCATTGCGCTTTTCACATAAAAAATATCGAACAATTATTTCGCTGCCACTTTTAAATCAAAGAATTTACAAAGTCACAATTAGCTACACGCGATTAGCAGTTAAATAAGTCTATAATAATCTATACTGTTGAATAAATTGAGTAAAATATTATACATTATCATTGAAACAATAAAATGTCAAATAGGCATTACATAAGCCCAGGAGAATACGAAGATCGGTGCAAAGTTATAAATTCAGAAGTGTGCTAGTCGAGCGGAGAGTCGAGCGTCGAGCGTCGCGGGCAGGTGGCGCTCGTGTGCTGCGTGCTGCGACAGGGGACTCCCCGCCCGAACATCTACCCTCGTTACATTCTGAAAGCCCTTACGGCGCGACCACATGGTTCGCTTTATTTGAAATATGCATTTACACTAATATATCATAGATATATTTTATATCAAATATAAACTATGTAAACTTTTTACATAAAAATATGTTTTATTATTTATGGTAATCTTATCATCATAGACACTACTTTTAAGGGGTTACGATATATACACATACATATGAGCCACATTAGACGTGTGATAAGTAACACACATCTAACGTGACTCATTTTTATCCAAGTCGAAATCTAGCTCAGCTTATGTTTTGTACAGATTATATAAAGCCTTAGAAAATCCTGTTATACCCGTATCACCTTGCTGTTTAACTTACAATAATTTTTATGTTTAAAGTCGTACATCCTTGATGTGTACGCGTCTTTAGGCAGACGTGCGGAGACTTGGACGCGAGGTTCGCGAAATTCCATTTATAGATGTCGGGATAATTTAGCGCTGACGACGCGGCGGCCAAATTGACGCGCCCCTGGGGCCGCGGGGATCGATGAACGCTGACATCTGCAGGCGCCGCGGCACTGGATCGAACACTCTCGGCAACTTAAGGGATACAGACGGCTATGGAGGACCGAACCACCTCGGGGACTCGAGTGTTTGGAAACAACCCTCGTCGCTCCCATGACGCTGGCGATGTTGCACAATTCTTCTCCAGCACCATTGAGATGGTTCGTAATCAACAACGTTTCTACCTCGCGGTGTTAGTATTTGTAGGTTAATCTATGAAGTGATGCTGTAAAGGCTTAGTGAGCGGTTGAATATTATAAAAGGATATTAAAATCCGCCTAAATCATAGATTGATTAAATGGTAGCAGCAATCTTTATCGTATTACCTATGCATAAAAGAGAACACCTTAATCTGACATCGTGGTTTTCTTGTAAAGTGTACAAAAAGTTCATATCGTGAAATAATTCGATGAGACTAACGAGTGAAGTATAGGTTCGTCGCAGGCAATCTCAAATATAATCGATCGGTGTTCATCAAAATTCTTAAATGAGAATTAAATTTATAAAATTCACTTAATTTCATTCTGTATTATTCCCGCTAATATAAGTAAACCTTATTAGAAATAGCCATTTCCAAATAATAAGTTAGATATTACTCATAGTGCTGGTCGCGTACTTTGACACGAAAGAAAAAAACGTGTAGGCGTCAAAGGTTATACTCGAGGTGTAGTGGCTTAGTCCCTCTCGCGGCGCCGCGGGCATCAGCGGGATTCGACAACACCCTTGTCTCCTACTCGACCTCACGCCTACTCATGTGGCACATACATACATACTGTTTATAAACACGCTTCGAATATTTTTCGTCGTATTTAATGATACTTTGGGATAAACTCTTCAACGAAGAGTGATAATGAGGTGTTCTAACATGTAAAAGGACTCTTTAACTTAAAGTCTATATATAAAATATTTACTATAAATTACTGCATGAACGCACATATAAGCATTGTAGTAGTATACATGGTTTGCCAGTCAGTGACGCAAAGAATTCAATTCTTCACTGGAGAAAAGTGAATCTACAAACTCATCAAATTCAATTGTCAGCCATGTTTAATCTTTTAAGATTATTTAAATTATTTAGATGCGATTATGCGAAATACGATTTCATTTTAAAAATGGAATTGTTACGTCAGGTTAAAAAAATGTAACACGTAGACTGTGTAGTTTGACGCATGGTGTAGAGGCCGGCCTCTACGTCGTAGCGGGTTTTGATTATGCTTGGTAATTTCCGCCGAGTCAGGCCGCGCCCTGCCCTTATCGTGCACGATGGCACTTGGCACCCGCGCGCCCAACTGCCGCCATATAGCATCTCAAATATTAGGTATATTTGGCTAACTGACTAAATGTGTCACTTATATATATACACTGCCGGCCAAAAGTTTGAGACCACCTTGAAAAAATTACAATATTGAATAAAACTCCGAAAGTTAGTGCTCTACAAATTATTTATTTACCTTATTAAATAGGGAACTTTTTATGTAACATAAAATAATTTAAAAA
>DWLR01000251.1:0-30127 GCA_018246295.1 Papilio alexanor hazarajatica
AATGCTCTAGAAGCTTCTACATTGTTCTAGCAATCGATCGAAAAAAGTGGCGGGTTTATTAGTTGCCAACCTGATATTATGCAAAATTCAAAATAGCTCTTTACTAAGTGAAAGCGAGGGGGGTTGAATACTAGCACAATTTAAATATTATAAAAAGGTTTTGAAAACCGAAAAGTGGAAGGTAGTGAACCGATGGTGGCACAATTGAAATATTTTCGGTTGTGTATTCTTCAAAGAATTTAAAAAAATAGAATTAGGTTTTAAGAAAAAAAAAAACTCGCTTACTATTTATAATTTACATTATAAAGGACTACAAGAATTTCGGTTTGGTTTCAAAAAAGTTGCATTTCATAGGCTTAATTTGATTAAACTGACTTTCTTTTAAGAAAACACATCTTATAAGGGCTTAAGTCTAAAATAAAATAAAAATACTGAAATCTCTGCTTTTTTATTAGGTAATGTAATAAAGTTGTCAAAATTTAAGAAATCTACAAATTTGGTAATTAGTTGGTAACTAAGGTTTAATACCTCGTTTAATTATCTCGAGATCGTTGCGAGACTTAATATTGATTATTGGCTTTTTATAAGAATAGTGAGCAACGAGGAAGTTATTTACAAAATGTTAAGTAATAATTACTGTCCATAAAAATATACAAAGAAATGTCAGATTTATCTCCATTCTTCAGGAAAATATGTAAGCACAGATATAATTATCGTATATTGGAATTAAATTCATCACTATTATAAATAACGGCATATCTGAATTAAGAGGTAACATGCATGGTTGCAAAAAATTATCATCTTGCACTTTTCCCACTTGCGTAGGGTCGGCACAGTATATACTACTCTTCCATATATCCTGAACTCAACTGTAGTCCATACTGTTACTGGTTTTGGCTATAGTTTGTGCATGATTATGTAAAAATGTTGTATTGTTTTCGGAATTTGACATGTAATAAATCTAGAAATATATTATAACCAAAGCATTTCATTAGTAATGAACAGCCGCTTTATTTTGAAATTTGTATATTATTTTTAGAAAACTTACAATCATGATTGTAATTGTGTGAATTAAATTAACTTCTTAAAATTACAAACAGTTGCAGAAAGAATGATCAAATCGGATGCTGGTCAAATAGGTCAGACCAATGATCCGTTATATTATTGAACGATTTTCCGCAATCAGTTTAGGTAAGAGCACGTCTTAGTTGTGAAACGTTGCAATTTACAAACTGCCGAGAGATACCTCTGCTGTTATGCAAGATGCCGTCCGCGTTACCTTTGTAGTCTTTCGACTTAGCAGATTTTTTTCTTCTCATTATTGTATGCCGCACGTGGCAATTAATACTTAAGGATAATTTATAAAATATTATATTGTTACTAAAAATATGACTTTATTAAGAATTAAAAATATGATTTTGAAAAAAAAATATTTATTATTTTTATTATTATCACCTAATGACGATGAATACACAAAGTGCGCACCTTAAAACTTAAGGTAGTCTCCACTCTCCACAAGTCAACAAATAATCATAAATCAATGCTATTAATACTACTAATTTACTGTTGAATACATTAAAGGCGTCGATGTTCCCTTTTTGGATTAAAGCATATTTTATCACTATTAAAAAAGCGTAATAAACTACCTCTCTAATTTGTTATATTAGGTATGCTAAAAATATAAAAAATAAGTGAGTATTTTTATATTATGGTAGTATCAGGACTTGTTAAAACTCCTTATAAATATGCTATTAAAAAAAAAACAAGAAATTAAGTTTTGTTTTGAGGTTAGATGCCAGTCAGAGATTGTTCTGACAAAATAATTTTACTTTCCTTCGCATGAGAATGCCAATGTCGCCGACAGCTGACGATCGCGCGCACATGTACGGGTTATAAATTCAAAACTAGGTCAGCCGCACCCCAAAATTAAACCCATTTAGACATTTCTCGCAATATATAACAGGCGATTATATATTTTTTTAGTGATTAGTTGTCATTAACATAAAATTGTTAATGGTAAGGGTTTTACATGCAATAAATTAGTGGTCGGCCTTTCCTGTCAATTTATTAAATTTTATAGCAATGATTTTCTATATTACTTTAGCGTTATTTATATATACTGTTTTAAGCTGTGTTAAAAGACATATAGAAGGTCCACTAATTTTAGTGTTACTGCCTCTTAAGGACAATTTTAATTTAAAATAATTTATATGAGTATCTAAAATCCAATAAATATGTTTATTTGAAACCTGTGTTTGTAAAATCATTAATTAACCAGTTTAACTATTTTTTTTTTATTAATAATCATTGTTATGTTAATTACAAACAAAACACATTAAAAGTCTCAGAAATCGCTGAATTGGCATTATCCAGTTGTAATTAATAGTTTACGATTTCACAATTCTAACGTTTACTACAAGTCGGTATCATTGAAGTGCTGATTGACTAAGGCTTAACGATTAACGTGTTAAGTCCCCGAGGCTGGTTACGACACGGATAATACAGATCGTAGTTTACCAGCCTAATGAGTGGTGACCTCGAACTACATCGGGGGCTGGTTCGTGCGAGTTGTTTGAAATGAGATTGCACACAGGCTCTCATTGAAGGCTGCTCAGATGATCGCCGACCAATAATTCACATCACGCCTTCATAAATACATACATTCGCTGATCGTGATTCTATGCGTACTTTAATTATAAAGGACTTTGAAAGTTGCACGTAGTTGTTTATTCACGATGCTTTGTATATCGAGATATAATCCATCATAACCTACAGTATGCCTTCATAACTTAAATTTAGTCAATATGAAAAAGAATTCTTTCCTTTGTTTAAAGATTATTTATATTTCATCAAATATTGGTAATTGTAATTTTTGCTAATATTATAATAACTTGTTTTAAATGTTAAAATTTGAGATTCCTTAAGTCTTTTTAGGTTCATTTTTTAAATCATAAACTAAGGAAACGGCTACATTAAATGTAGAAAACTAGGCTTCCAAGGCAAACAGTATAAAACTTTAAAGATATTTACAGAACAACTTGTTTTATATGTGCATGTACTGTATTAAAAATGCTACACTGTGTAATGTAAAATTTCAAACAATCAAACCAAAAACTTTCTGATATTGAATCAGATTTTCAAAGATGAAGGCTACTTCATTTGAAAGGTAACTGCTAATTAATGTTATACAATTAAGAGAAGTGAACGAATTTATTCGGCAGTCTTTTATTTGTCCCTCGTTTTATTTGTCTTTTTACGTTATGTTTATTGTTATTTGACAGACCGGTTGGCGCAGTTGGTAAGATGCTGGCCTTTCACGCCGTTTACGGCGTGGGTTCGATTCCCACCCAAGACAATTATTTGTATACATGAATATGTCTGTCTTGAGTCTGGATGTAAAGATCAACGGAGGGCGGGCAGCAGCGTCCTATTCATAGTAAGGTGGTACATAATGCGATCGCCAACCCGCCTGTCAAGCGTGGCGATTATAGCCGGAGATGGATGGTTATTGTATTATCGTATAGTAATACTTTAGTATAGTCCTTACTTCAATAATAATCAAGTTAATGATAATATTATTTTGATGCGTCTTTTAGAGTTTTCCCTGTAAAATTAACTTCCACATTGTAAGAGTAATGATTTTGCACGTCACATATTTAATTTTACACATTTAATTTTGCACATTTTTCTTTTCTGTATGAATTCATATGGACTATCCTACGATGCTATTTTTTTCTTCTCTCTCTAAAATAATCCAAAACGACATGACACTGAAGTGAATACATGCGTACTAATTTTAATTACTTTTAATTTATTTATAATACTACATTTGTTACTACGACTTATAAGAGATTGAAGTTAACTATTTAATTGACATTTCCACGAAAAAATGTTCAGAATGACTTACAACTTATCGTACTAAACAATGCAACATAACAATAAACAATGACTTGCCCCGCCTATTTGTCTATTCGCGAAATTTTCCGACATTGTTCGACATATTTACGGATGCAGAACGACTTCTATTCACTTGACAATGATCGAAACTTCCCACGCATTCTTTCACAACGCCTTACACGGCTCAGACAAGAATGTCGGTAATCCGTTCAAGTGCTGAGACAAGATGTGTCACATTCTTTTGACCGATTGATATGACTGTATCGGACATGTTAATTTAATGTTGTAATTTATATAATTTATATATTGCATTATTTACCTTTTGCTTATTATTTTGGCGCTTTATATTATTTTCAAGGAATATTTTTAATACATCGAAGTATAATTTATTTCTTCTTTGTCCGGAAAAAGAGTTTTAGGCAAAAAAGAACTTACGCAATCTTTCCAAACCGTTGCTAGTTTTATTATTTTCATAACATAATTTATAAACTGTTAAGCAGTTTCTTTTGTTAGAATAAATGATTGGACGATTTAAAAAAAAAACATTTTAAAGTAATAAAGTTACGTTACGTTTTACATACAAATAGGTCTAATAAACTGTGCGATATAGTTACTTCATATAATCTATAAAAATCGTTTTACTAACGTGTTTAATCGCCGGTATTTCTCAATATCCTGTCAAACGTGATCGTGTCAATACCATATATGACAGCTACTTGACAAGTAATCGAATCTTATATAGAACTATGTAATATATTGGTTTTTGGGTCCGGTTGGTTCAATCGTATAACGTTAGGCTCTGTGCCTCAAAAATTTAAGGTTTCGATATTAAATGAATGACAATTTTTAAATGTATCTACCCCGTTCGAATTAAAGAGCATTAGGGCTTATAAAATTAAATATTTTGTATGAATTTACATGTGTTTAATTAATACAGTGTACACTTTTATCACTTAGGGCTATTGTCATTTATTAATAATTTTAGCAACTAAAAATTATTCAAGTCGGAGCATCGGTTCAGTGAATATCAAACAATGGCAGTATAAAAATTGATTTGTCGGTAATAAATTGAATACCACGAAATATTTGTAAGGTTCACAACCGCAATCTGCTTCGCTCCAATAAATACGAAATAAGTAATATATTTGTAAATAAGACAATCAAAACAAAATTTTATTTCTATAATGATCATACAAACATAGAGAAGCAATTTTATTTAGGGCAACATTGTACTCTTAAGTGTCTCGAATCCTTAAACGCTTTGTAACTAACGTCATCAAAAAATTTAAAATAAATAACTTAATAATAATTAAACAATTAAATACAATCATATAATTAATCTTAAGAAAGATTAGGAGGTTTAGGCCGAGTTTAAAATTAATTAAATATTATAAAAACATTTCATTTACACAAGTAAATAACATATAATAATAACATTATTAGAGATTAAGAAACAATACAATATAAAAAATGATAATAATATGTTTGATAATCTTTTAAGTTAGGTAGCTTAGAAGTTAAATGAACAACGGTACATTTGAAGCATAAACTGTTTAAATTTAAGCATAGATCGTGCGGCGGACACTGTCGGACACCGCCTGCTGCCCAATCTACCGGATCATGACCATACCACAACTACTCTGACAAGAGTGAAGCGACAAAAACAAGTTATACAATTTTTCTCAAAACTTTTAGTCTATTATTTTTGGCACTCTGACATTCACATGTTTCTTAACTAATATCGGTACGTGTGTTTATAAATACATGTTTTTTTTTTGTATTAAAAACGAATGGACCCTAGTTTTGCGTTCCTTTTACTAAATAATACATGAATTACTAAAGAATTTCAATAGTGTTTTTATCGGCTTTAAAATATTTATTTCACACAAACACAAGGAGATTATATATAATATTCTAGAAACGGTAACAAAACATCGCCGTTCGGATGTGACGCCACAGACCGACACTACGGATTAAAGCGCAAAGCACTTGATGAGCTTGTGAAAGGTCTATGTCGCATACATAACAGGGAAATCTTTGATACAGACTATTTAATAACATATGGTTAACATAATAGATAAAAACTTTTGCATAACAAACCAGTATTTATTACCTTTTACATGCCATGCCATACATGCATTTAAAAGATAAAAGTAATCCACTTACTTGTAAGTTAGCCGCTATCTGTTAGCGGATTTAAAAAAAAATGATGTCTTATGATGTGATAGATAGTTCGATAAACATCCACTTATTCTTTTACTTCTTTCCTACCTCAATCTCTCTTTCTCCGTGCGTCGTTTCGTCATTCTTGAAACTGGCGGTTTCCTCATTACTAATCTTCGTATTTTCTTTTATATTGACAACAAAATATGCTAAGCTTCATTATAAGCAAAGATTTAAATATGTATTAAGTAACAAACAATAAGCGAGAATACTTGTGAAAATGACTTTTAAACCTTGGGACTTGATGTCGATCCCTGTATATTTTAGATTTTAACTTTACACGTTTACAAGACTGTCTTAACTCTGACATATATGTAACTGATCAGAGTGTATCAAGAGTATAACTGGGACTTTCGTTGTTTTATTTAAGTGTTTAAAAACATATTTTCAACTATGAGAGAAATTTCAAAAGGAATAAGAGAAGAGGCAATAATGTGTACTTTCTTTATACGAAATCACTTAAACCTTTGCGGAATAACAGCGGACCAATATGATTGGCTGTTTTCAATATGTATTGTTATTATTAGCAGTTGTCCTGGGTGAGCTACGTAACGCGACGTGACACGATACTAGGTGACACGACGCGATCAACTACCGCGACAGATTATCGCGAGAATGTAAGCCAAAGCTACTGCTTGATATTGCTCGGTATCATATCGTATCGTGTCGCGTCGCATTGCCGTTTCTGTCACACACTTAGGACCGTTATCTATAATAGTCTAACTCGTTGTTTAGATTATTTTTCTAAAAGTAACCAGCTCCTATTTATTCATTCAATGATAATAGCTCTAACAGTGTGGTAGAAGTCCGCAACAGCAACACCTGTTGCACGAATGGCCCGCTTGATCAGTGAAATACCACGACCTCACAGAAGACGGACATGAAGTAGAAGTATTCTACGTTTCGTCTTAAAAGTGAGGTGCTAGAAGCCTAATTTTAGTCCTCTTCTTCTTTCCATCCTTTTCTAATAAGGAAAGAGTGATAAGGGAATGGAAGTGTGATGATGAAGTGTTTTTTCTATCTTTATATCAAAATGGGCCTATTAATATGTATGTTTCATATTCATGTCATCATCAAATTTCCTATAGATAAAGTTAAGGTTTTTGATTCTAGACATATGCACAAGTTTTTGTCTTCGATATAAAAACAAATAAATACTATGCAACCATTGGCTCATCAAAGGTAAACGAGGAAGTGACCAAAATAATTGGACGATTACCAATTTCGACGACCCGTATTAAATTTGGCAACAGTTAAAAAAAAATATTAATTCATTTAAAACGGTCGACTGTCGTTTGGGATGTAACTTGCATAAAAACCTTCAGAGTTGCATCTGCAGTTACGAAAAAGACGAGTGTTGCATGCCTTATTTTTATTTGAATAAAATAAATTGAACTTGGGCGCACGCCGCGCCTTGCAACATCGTTTCTCTCGACCACCTGACATAACATTTAGTACCGAAACAAAGAAATAGATGTAAATAAAACAAAGAAAATATGTATTTCTGTTTCAATAACGGTCCATAATCTATTCTAATAACTAACAAATTGTTCCTCTTTATTATACGTACTATTTATAGTACTTTATAGTACTTTATGTCATTTGTTTGTTTGTAATAGTTAATGTTTAAAACTATTGATTCGATTTTAATAATTCACTATTTTATCATTAACATGCATAAACATGAAATTGGATCAGAGAATGATGAGCACTTTGAACTTGTGTTATGTTCGAAGTTTTATAGCAATTGTTTTTATTACACTTAAATGTTACGCAGTATAATTACAATTCAGTTGTAATATATTCATAGCCACTACTGTGTTAAGCTCTTCTTAAAAAGTTTTCTATGATTTTTCCTTAGCAGCAATTCAATTGTTATTCAATATTCTCTTTCGACACATTTTAACATGATAGTTTCATCATCTGATAGCATACCATTACAAAGTGAATAGTCATGAAATAACAGTTGGGGAGAAAAACGGAATGCGCAATGAAGGTCCAAACTAACGCTTGGTGATTGGGGCTCGTCACGTGGTTAAACTTTCATGGCGCAGGCTTCGACGCGCTCGCTGCCTCGACCAGTGCCAGTACCAACGCCGACGCACCATCGGTAGCACGCGTACCCAGAATATCATTTGGTATAAATGATGATGATATTAATAAATATCTCAACGAACTAATTTTTTGTGAAGTGTACATTGATTTAAGTGATACAGTGGTTAGCAAGTGCACTGTGAGCTGATATTGTGTTAACATGATTGCAAGGTATTTTAAAAATCTTTTTAATTTTATATCAAATTATCACTGTTATGTACTAATGTTGTATTAAATACCGTCAGTAAATATAATATAATATTAATAACAAATCATTTTAATTAATAACTTATAACTTAACGCGTTGATGTCTTTTGTAGCGACACTGAAACTGCAGCGCTACGAATATCTACATCCAAAATCGTAGCGATAGCTTAAATTGCAATATAAATATTGTAAAAGGATTTAATTACAACAATTAATTGTAAATAGTTTTATATCAAATAAAATTAATATAAATTAATAGTACACACTTTTATCTTAACACACAATATAAACCGGACTAAATTGTAATAATACAATTAATATTTTATCCAATGCATCAAAAAAGGTATGCCGCAAAATATAAAATATGTTGTTGGTATGATGTAATTGAAAGAAGTTTTAGTTTTGCGTAGCAAAACTTTTCGTGATTGTACTAGGATAACTAGAAAATTACGTGATGAGAAAAGTGACTTGAAATAGATTATTGTAAATATTCTTATAATCCATTTCAATCTGAATGTAACTTTTTTTCTCTTTATTTATAACATAAAACTTATCCACTGGATCAAAATGTAATCCAAATGACCTGAAACCGGTGGATTGATTATGATTGATGATGATTACACTCTGATTATAAGAATGTATAAAATATTTTCCCGAATTATCTGATATATTGCCTGAATCTAAACTTCAAACAAGCAGAGCTCTGAGAATCCTAAAGCTGGGCCAAATCCTCTCATTCTGGAAATGTATGCAGTAACGTCTAGTTTATTTATCAATAACAAAATATAATAATATGCCATTACAGAGAAATTCCAATGTGATACTTGAATTAATTTTTATATATATATATAGTGTTGTTTCAGTGTTTCTTCAATTAATTCTTTTGACATGAAAAGGAATTTTATTTATTTTACTTATTTAATAATATTTATTGAACATTATTAGTAATTCGCCATTCGTATATAGCCAATATCGGTTCAGTAAATTTGAGTTTATCAGGAAAGAACACAGTAATTGGTCTTTGTTTTGTGAACTTATCAGTTTTCGTATCATACAGTATTCACTGTAAACAAACCTATTTGTTAAGACTGCTTTCACTTTTACGGAAACTTTTACATTAAGTGGAATACTCCTTTCGAATTTTTCAAGTTGCACGAGATACTCCTTGACAATTATAACGACATTTTTTTATGAAAATGATGTAAACAAGTCTTGCTGGCATTTTTTTTTTGTTTGAATATGGTTCAGATTAGTGGTTTTGTACCCATAATGTTATGTTTCGTAGTTCGCACTCTAGACCATTAAATTATTTCGGCTCAATTTCGTACTCCATCATTTTTGATTAAATTGTGATGTTTGTGTATATTATCTTTTTGTAAATTAAAAATACGGTATATTTAAAAAAAAACTAGGAAATCTACATTTCACGGAAATGCCGAATTTCTCAATGTTGTGGAGATGCTTATAAAATTCCCCCACACAACAAGAGGCTTTTATTGACTTGTGATGCGTCTCATTATGCACAATCACCTAATTTTACTTACACTAATTTATTTTTAGATATGATCATTTTTCACTTTCAAACAAAAAAATTTGTTGTGCATCGCATAACTTACTGAAGCGGTACCCAGTTTTAACAATTTAGCACATATTAATAAATACTTAAGCAACACACGAAGAAAGAGAGTTAAGTAAACCTCTAATTTCAGAATGTCACTTTTTTGTGGAAAAGGAAGGAAATTTATTTCTCGTTATATGAGCAGGGTACGTGTCTTTAAGTAACTATCGCATGTAATCCAATACATCCACAATAATACGATAAGTAGCAAACACGTAGCCAGCCTTTTTGTAGAACAATGGAACGGATAGTTAATGTCCAAATTGTGTAACTAAAAAAACTGATAGCAGAAATTTATTGAGCTAACAAACTACTGTTTTTAACTTGCGCTGATTGTTGGCTTGCTGTGCTATTTGTATCGGATTATTTCAGTTTTATAGTCAAGAATTTACCTGATCAGTTCATATAAATATTTCAGTAATTATAATAAAACAGTAGGTTTCGAAAGCCCTAGTTAAATTTAATTTGAGTTTCGTCAGTAAATACGCTGAGACCGGAGCATTTCGTAGTTTGAAAAAAGTTGCAGTTACTTCATAGCTTCATGCATAATGCGAGTCAGCATTTAGAAAAGCCAATCGTTTCCATACACAGCCTTCACTTACATAACAAGACTTTAATATGAATTGCTTTATCGTGATTAAATTTGTTATTATGGTAAAGTAATTTTCTAAAGTTTATATGGACTATTCATAATGGCAATTAGGCTAGGACGAAAAGTAATGTCCTATTTATTTTTTGTGGAAATTAGTGTTCTACTGCAAAGATAAAGTAATATTAAATTGCTAAAATATTTAAACCAATAGAAGCTCTCATGATGGTATGGCCTAAATGGAACTCAGAACCTACCGTAGATATCTGAACCCGGTGAGATAAGTTGAAACAATTTAAGTCGTCTAAATTTATTTACACGAACTTCTTTTGAACTGTCGTGACGGGCATTTATGTGGCGCATTTATGTTACGCGAGTCTTATGTTGCTCGTATGCATATAACTATTATGACCCGTTATCCTAGGTAAGCGACGCAAAGCGACGTGACGCGATACTATGTGACACAACACGACAACAGATAATGCGTGATAGGTTATCGCGAAAACGTAAGGTAAAACATCATGTTTTATAAAAACCGTATCAAAAGAGCGAGGCAAAGAGAATTTTAATAATACAATATCAATGTTAGAATAATGTTAATTTATCGTAATTTTCGATCTCTGTAAACGCAAACATTTACAACTGAACGACTAGTCAATATTGATTGAAATTTTGCAAGGCGTCAAGCGTGAACGATCGACGATTTAAATCCACTAATCGGTTTATTTGACTTGCGTCAGTTGCGGTAGAGCCGCGTAACGCAATTGTAGAGATGTACCGGCAATGCTGGGGCACTGCGGTAATGGACACAGCAATTAACAGTTACGCAAAAATCAGATAAACAGAATGTATTACTTTATGTAGCCTAAAGATGTTTAAATTACAAAAGTTTCATCTTAGTTTAAAGCGTTTTTATGTGAATAAAGTATTTATTTGTTTATAAGCAAACTCAAGTACGTCTTACAGTTTTTAGCTACGTATTGTTGTAATAATATCGGTATAATTTATTTTTCTTTAATATTAGTACCTACGGTACAAATACACTCTTAGCCATAATATTCCATAATGTCTTTGGGGTATTCGTGTCAATAATGCGACACAAAATCCAAATACAAAGTTAAAGTTTTAGTAAAAACTGGTTCACGCGGACCCAGGTGATCGACGATAAAAAGTCACATAAGGTATTTTAATGACATATGCCGGTCAATAGAGAGCGCAGTAGGTGAGTTGATAAAGTACTCCATATGGTGAAATCAACAACTAGTCCTAATGGATACGCCAAGCCGAATTTGATACCTTATTCAACTCATGTATTCGTAATTTAAAATAATAATGTTAAAAGTTTTTAAATTTTTATTATTTTGAAAGCAGCTTGTTTGACCGATAGTATAAGTGATTAATATAGTAGTAAGACAACCAGATACGTTTGCTACCCTTTATTTGGCAAAGGGCAACGCCATTTGTAAATATTATTTTCAATCTTGTTTTTTACTGTAATATGTAATAATAATATGTAATGTGTAGTAATGTCCTTTACTTTAAATTCGGGAGTAACATTTTAGTAATAAACAAAAGCAGATAATAAAGAATTGTGATTTAATGTAGAAATTCTTAACTGTTTTCTTAATGCCAGCTTTAAGTAACATGAAGAGTGAAAGGACAAAAAACATATTAACGATGGCATTTACTTAAGTGAGGTCACACAGTACTTAATAACCTCTACACTAACGGAAATCGATATATTAAATGAAGGTACTCTAAGCACGTACATCCTGTTATTTATCGTTAAAGTAATTTATGAACCATTCTTTGATAAATTACTGACGAAATCACGAAATACTGACTGCTGAAATTAATTTAGTGGTGGATAAATTCATTGATCTTGATAACCTTACTCTCGTTTCGTTCATCTCAATATAATTTATACATCAGTTCACTTCTCAAGGAAATGTACATTTAGATATGCTAGTTTTATTGTAAAAATATAATTACCTTTTATACTTTTTATTAACTTGACCTACTTGTATATATTTAAGTCGTTAAATCTTTCTACTAAATTTTAATTCACTCCCAATTTCTGTAATTTAATATCGGCACTTCATTGAGGACCGATGAAAATAAATATTTCATGACTTTCTCTAAGTTTTGATAAATGTTCTTTTGATTTTTTTAATAAAACCAACGTACATAGTTTTAAAACAAACGTATATAATTTTATTTATGTCATTGTGTCATTTATAGTCACGGTACATCATTAAGCACAGAGTCTACAAATATCTATCTATCAATATATATCATCAAGCCCAGAGTTTACTAAATTTTCGATATAATTTCGTAACCTAAGGTTCAAGGACGTTCAAAATTAAGTTATACCAACTTGCAATTTTTAAAAAAAAATCGATTCATAAATGTTGAAGTTCTGAGGTAACATAAAAATGCAAGCGAATTGGCAACCTGAACCATTTTTTAAATCGGTTAAAATCGAATTGAGTCTACTTAAATTTCATATCTTCTTCATTGGGTGTACAAGGTGGCAAGTTTATTTTATGAATATGTTTTTATTATATACTTTAACCAATATAATGTTGTAACAACATAGACGATCTATTTGTAAACGTATTAGTTATTCGTATATATGTATATCAAGTCTGGTTAACGTACTTGTCGTGCAAAAGCAATGTGCAGATTAGAAAGTTCCCTCCCTTACTTACTTTACTAGGAACTTACAGTCTTATTTCACCTAAGTTACTTATTTACAATCCATGTTACTTAAAAAATCATATACAGTGGTAGTAATAAAATTCGACTAGAAAAAAACCATTACGTTACGATGTCAGCATGAAATAGAGGTATTTTACACTTCTCGGATTTTTCTGATGAGGTCCCGCATTCCCTATCCCCTTCCTCCTGAACTATGAGTATTAGTTCACCTATACTTTCCTTTTTCTTATCTAGTCTCCAATACTATTCTGTTCGGCTTGCATCCGCAAATAACAACTATAACTTTTCTGTTTATTGCGAATACTTATAGGTGGCGGTGATTCGCTAAAAATTAGATAAAAAAAAATATTTTTTTATCTCATTATATGTTATTTCATTGCAAGTGAGTAACGATGTAATTCAAGCTCGGAAAAGTTCATCCAAATACATTTACTTAAAACTCGAAGTCTCAATACCAAGTGATAACAGACGTCTAGGGCTATTTTTAGATATAATAGACTCTGTAGGCATGCGTGCAACAAAATAATAAATTTATCTGTCATCTGTCATTCACAAAAAACTGTGAGTTGCGGTTGATCGACACAAAAAATAGATTTTTTTTCCCCTATCCATCCCCTTCACCATCAAATCCTCTTTCCCGTCCCACCCTTTTTTAATAAGGATGGAAAGACGAAAGAGGAAGAATAAAGAGAAGAGAACTAAAATTAAGGGTCTGAAGCCTCACAAGAAGCCCTATGAAGACGATATCAGACGCAGAATACTTCACACTTGTCGTCTGTGAAGTCGTGGTATTTCGGTCGAGTGGGCCATTTATGCATCAGATTTTTTGCAGACTGGCGTATATTAAACGATTAGGTTCCATATTGAACGGATGTTCCATTTATACCAACAGAGAATCTTATTTTGTAAATCCAAAAAAGATTTATAAACTTCACTTTAAGTTAGTTCCCAGAAAACTTATAGTTTAACTCGAGATTAAGTGTTACTTAAAAAACTTAAACTTAATAAAGTATACTGTAACCAACCTGCAACAGATTTCATATATGGTGCAAATGTACACATGGCTACAAAAAGTCGACACCGTAACGAGTAATGTAAGTAATCTATTACTCTAGTACTCTTAGTAATAAATACTACATGAGTTTACTTATCGAGATTAGCTTAATTATACTCATGTTAATGTTTAACATTTCTTACGAAACAATTATAGGAATAAAATAATGATCGTTGGTTTAATAAATTATATTATCTGGTATTTGTTTCAAAAATTGTTATTAAAAAAATAAAACTAAAACTTCCTTTTTATCCGTTAAATTGGTCTTGACATATGTGATTATCTACTGTTATAAATAAACATTTTATACAAGGTTGTTAAAAATAAAATCATGTTCGACAATTTTAATTATCAAATATGGCGACCCCAATTGATATATGGTCGTAAGTGCTATTTTTTACGCCGTTAGTTCGTGAGTAATGTTAATAAACGTAATGTTCTATTCACTCGGCTGTTACCATCTTTATATAAATAACAAATGCACAGCAATCAATACCAAGAATATAGAATTACTGGTATTTGTTAAGAACAAATGGAAAGCTTGTTAACAAGTTTTTAAAATTTACAAATTACAGAAAACTTAACGACTTTATTTTAACTTTGCGCGTGTTTTGATATTTTTGGCACGAGTTCTTTTATAGACATTACTACTCAGAATCAAATTACAAAAGTTTCAGCGACGAAAACAAGGAACGAACGAACGTGCGAAGTCACGGGCAGCAGCTAGTTTTATAACAAAAAAAAATATGTTTCATATTTTATTAATATGAGATGAAGGCAAACAAGCAAACGGGTAACAACGGTTAATGTGATCGTACGGAACATAATAACCAATGTCAACCAAAAGTGAATTGCTTTCATTTCGTTTTTAAATACTTTTTTACAAACAAGAGGGTTTTCACTGTCTTTTGTTTTGTCAACCATATAATTTTCGTTTGTCAAATATGTTCGTAAATAAGTATCAAAGTACTTTATGAGCACTGTGTTCACGAAGATTGTCGTTACATTCGTCCTACATTTGGCGATTGTACGGCGCGCTGTATCTAATTACGTGGTTACATTCTGTATCAATATTTATACGTGACAATATTCTACGTACGTTATCGTAGAGTATATTCAATTGATATATACCGTACGGGTTCGGTTGGTTGTAGAATAATTAAATATATTGAATATTTATCTACGACCTCCTTAGAAGATAAATGCTTTAAAAGCTTTTTTTACGATCAGCATAAGACAGTTGTAGATTCTTTTGGGTCATTTAAAGCTATTTTTGTTTTAAAATTAAAGCAAAAGCAATACATGCCCTTTTTTAACAACCTTACTTAACGTTTTATTCGTTTATGAACAATCGATTATGAAGATTTCATAATTGACTCCTTAATCTGGTCCAACTGTGCCAAATTCATTACCGATTAAATCCAATCAACAAAAAAAACTGATGCAATAGAGCAATAAAACGTTGATTTGATGGATGTAATATAAATGTTGTACTTATTCAAAAATATATTAAGCATTATTTACGTGTAATTAAATTTTAATACGTGCAACATGAAGTTGCATTTGTTTCTTAATTTTAAACACCAAAACACTTATACATCGTACAAATACGTCATCGGTCTTTAAACAAAAATCATTTCTTGTGCGACCTTCGTTCGATAACGCTCTTGATATTGAGACCCTACAAGTAATAATCTTTGGCAATTCTGTTGATGATTCCATAAATTATTTGTATAGGTATACAGTGTAAACTCCATGCAACAAAATTGAAAATGGAATTGAAAGGTTATTTTATTGCGTTATAAAGAGTTTCCATCAAACGAAGAGTAAAATATAACTCATAGCAATAAGACGATAGTAGAAAGTAAAATAAGTACACTTGTGCTAGGCAATTATATCAAACAAATAAACACATTTTTAAGAATTCCATGATACGCACGAAATATTTACGACCCTGTATTAGTATTTTGTTTCAAGGTCAGTAATTTATTATACAAAAATGTATTGTTTCACTATTGAGAGTGGTTGCAACGCTATAAAAAGTGTTTCAATACAAGGGTAACAATGTATAAACCAAAACAACCTTAACAATTTTTACGTTTTAAGGATTATAATTATTATCCATTTAGTATTCTCATTGAAAAGTTACAAGTTGATATTTACATTGCAGGGCGCTAATATTAGCGCTATGGGGGGCATACGCCGCCGCCCTCGCACCGCTGAGCATCTCCGCAGACGACGACTGCGCGCTCTACCTCACCGGGCCCGGCCGCTCCTCTGCCTACGACTACAGCCTCAATCTGCTCAAAGGAAACTTGTAAGTACTATAAAATTTACTTACTAACTTGGTCTATGTTAATATCAAAAAACAACTGCACATAAGACTTTTCTTATATTTATAATATTGACAAAATTCACTAAACGATATAAACTTACATGAATTTAACAAACTTCTCTTCTTTTCTTTCTCTGTATGTGTTCTTCTCATTGTCACTGTGTATATTAATAAAATTATTTTAAACAACTAGCCTACAAAAAGCACAATATGGCGGATATACATATTTTTAAATTACAGTTTAAAAACAGCTGTACTCTCATGGCATAGAAAGTGATCTTAATATAAATGAAGTGCTATTTGGGCTGTAATACATATTTATGATTTTTTATTCGAAATCTCCCTAGACTAAGATACGTAAGTGAGCCGCAGCAGTTATTCTTGAAGTCCTGTAATAGCGTGTAGTTTTTGGGAAATATTTTATTAACGCTGTAATTAGACATATTTATATTACATACATACAATGATAAAATCGGTCCTGTTCTTTCATCTACTTTATTCCGTGAATAAAGCTGAAGTTATATAAAGTTTCATTTCATCTTATTTATCCTATCGTATTTAGTCGTTGCTAAAAGTATGTAGGTATAATATTTGCTGTAGATATTCCTTTGAGTGAATAAAGTACTACTTAAAAAAAAGTGACATACAAACTAAATGTTACGTCTCGTCAGTATAAACTTGACATAGTCTCGCGACATACTTTTGACGCATTTCTCCATCTCTATTCTACGTCGGTCGTTGGTTTAATAGTTCACTTGTTTTGTCTCCGCCCATAAGAGTCTTTAAATGGTTTTCATGTAGCGCAATACCATCATGAGGTTACAAAACTCACGTCACTATTATATACATCTTTACGTAAAGGCTTCGGTGGCAATCGCGGATGGGAATGTAAACAGCGATGCCTTTCATGCTGACTGCTATTAGTAGCGTCTTTAGAAATCCAAAGCCATTCACTTTTCGACACATATTTATGTATCTATAATAGATATTACTCATCTCACTAGATCCCATTCGCCGGACAATATTTACTTTATCTTCGGTAATATAAGCTGATATGGCAAATTTTGATTTGACATTGTCTTGAAACTCTTTTTCATTACGCATCGATTACTGCTCGTAAGAGATGATAAATGATTGATAAAACGTAAGTTTTACCAATAATGAGTGTTTACTGCATATCATCTTTACCAATATTTACTTTTATATTGCTTGAATTCCTTTCAAGATAGTCACGTGAAGATTATCTAATTCCAATGATTACGCAAACGGGAATCGCAGCAATAAATCTTTACCTATCTGAAATTTTAACAACCATTTACGTTATCGCGTGGGCACCGTTCGTCCGCTACGAATTGACCCCAAGCTGACCTAAGTAAGGTAACATCCCATCAACAGTGCTACCATCTCGCACGCATTATATTACTCAACGAGAACGTTCACTTTCAAATCCTTTCACTTAATCTTAACGGACTGGTTTAAGCACAAAAAAAATCAGAATCAATAATGTAGCGCGATATGTGCTGTTTTATTTTTTGGCCGTCTGACAGGAGGTTTATGTTCTTTGCGAGTATGTATGTAGTCTGTCTGATCTTTTGTGATCTCTTGGAGTCTAAACGGCTTGACCGATTTTGAAGACTCAGGTGATATTCGATTCGATTCGAGGAAGGAGAGCCAGTCGAGTTTATTGATTTCTTTATATTATATACAATTTCTGTTTACTAAAATCGTGAGATATATGAATTTCAAACCTTTCTCTAATATAAAACGAAACACAATGACACGACGTAATTTTAACGGGAAATAATAAAGCGGATAAGACAAGTCAAAAAATTTATAGATAATAGTGTGGCGTGGACCTTAAGAAAGGTTTAGATTGTAATAACAATTTGAATTTGGAGAGGCGCAATCTATTTCAGATAATCATTAAACTTTTTTTTTCTGAGGTTTTTTTCATCAGTGAAAAAAATTTAATAAAATATAAACCGTTAAAAATCAAGTTTGCAGTGACACAAATTTATTGCGCTTTATTTATGATTGGCACCAGAGGCCCTTTAAGGTCATCTAGTATGTCGTTACAACTGTCCAGCGTGCCCATATGTCGGTACTATCTGGCACGGTAAACTAACGGAGGGTCCGTTCTCAGATATCATTTGTTCTGCACACGGTCTTTATAAAGCACAGTAGAGTTGTAATCGGAAAAAGATTGTTATAAGTGATGAAAATGTATAACAGAATTGATACGTTGTTGTACAGATAGTAGAAACAAAAACAAACGGACTTGAACTAGAAAGTTTAATTCTAATTGCCCTCCAAACGTCGTATACAAACTATTGTTTAGAACTCTCTCCCTCTCTCTCTTTCCTATTTTATTGTGAACTAGCTGTTTATGCCTAGCGTCGCTCGCGTGGTCTTTAATTTTGCATAGTAATAAAAAATATAATCAATGTTACTTATGAATAATCTATGTAGATATTTATACCTTAACTTTCTAATGTAGAATGAATTATTTATATCGTTTCAAAGTTTACAAATTATAATCAAAAAACATGTTTAATCTCATTGAAATAATAATATCTGCTCACTACTATAGTTGTTTTAGTTTAAGATTAAGAACATTTTGAAAAATTTGAGCCAATTTACCAACAAATTAACTTTAAAATATCGGGACCTATCTTGTAGTCAAATAAGACATTATACATATTTCTTAAATATGAGCTAAATATCTTATATATTACAAAATATTATAAGTAGTTATCAAAAAATAAAGTTAAAAATGTAGTTATCGATCAGTTGATTCTTGGAGACGTAATGCTCAATACAGCATAATCTGTGATACCGTTACCGCCAGACTAACGGACACGACCACTTTTGTTGACATATTGTAGAAATTCACACAACAAATCGAGTCGAGATACGAGCTTCGTCCACTTTCTATCGCATCGGTCACGCCCTGCCCGTGTTATACGTATATACATAGATACACCGGCAATATGAATTCCGGTTTAGATTTCTTCTTCCTGATCATATTCGACATCGACACCTTTATATAATATTAAAAATCGATGGAATTTTTCACTTTTCAAACAAATATAATTATTAGACTAGCCTTATGATGCACCTAAATAAAAAGTGAACACACGATATTGTCTTATTCTTCCCTTCATTCATTTTATTTCGAGAATCAGGCCTTATGAAGCTTTGTGAAAGAATTTAATTACAATATTAAATAGTACCAGAGTTTATTCATTATAAACAAGCAAACGTTTCCTCTTTATAATATTCACATTAATTAATAATGATATATGTACTCTATGTTGCTTCTAAATATTGTATTGGTCTTATCTGAACCTAAAGCAGTATGAGTTTGGAAAGTGTTTTATGAGAACTCAAAGGTAGCTTCTTGGTGCTTGCCTCCTTGATCAGTGGGTGTTAGTTATGGTTTACTTTTGACATTATTTTAGTGGTCTTCTCCTTTCAAATACATTACACAGACAAATATCGTCAGACACTTTCATAAAGTGTTATAATATTGGGTAATGTGTTATTTAATACTCATCATGGTTTAGTGAACGTCATTTTAGAATGAAAACGAAATATGTCATTACGTTTATGTAACACGTCCAGTATGAGCAGAAAGCAATAAATTGAAATCAAATGTCGTTTCGAAGTGTACAAATATACAGACGCGCCTTAAAAAGTAGAAATGTTTTAAGCTCGCTGTAGAGCATAAATTAGAATTGAGTTTAAGTAATAAAATACAGTACTACGAGACAACTTCTTTACTTACGTTTGTCTTTTCGATAAAGTCCTACTGATTGTAGCAATCCACAGATATTTATGTAGTTCTAAATATTATTTGTAAATAATAATATAGTATATTAAACTAAAAATAAGTACAAATAAGTTGGTGGTACCACTAGGCACAAAAAGAGTGGTCAGCTCAGACGGACATAAATCTGCACCAATATTCAAACAACGCATCTCAACTGTCTATTCTAAAATCTGTGTAAACACTAACCAGATTTACCCGTTAATAGAATGTTAAACAAACACATAGGAAGTGCTTTCACGGTCGCATTCTTTATTTTCTCATTTACATTTTCTTCGTTCTTTATTCGTTATTTTTTACATCATTCGTGTAAAATATAAAATTATAAAACGTCAAATTTCACTTGCGGTGAAATATGCATTAATGGAAACAATATACATATAATATGTACTTCCAGACTTATTGATCACTTTTATCTATATATATGAGTAGCAATTTATATAAAATTGTTTTGAAAGATAAAAAATGTTACATTATTAATCTAGCATGATACCTAATACGTCAATATTCTTAAACTTACATATGTATATATCACCGTAATAATTGAACACATAATTACTTGTCTCGTTTCTATTTTACTTCTTTTATTACACAAATATTTTAAAAACTTACATAAACTGCTTCATAAAACCTATTGACATGATTCTATTTATAAATCTATGTTAAAATATTCAAGTCATGTGAATCGTCGGCCGGAACAAGAGTTTGCGTAGTTTCTATGGATTTGTTAATACACAGCTCCGTTAAAATGTAAACAACTTTACACAATGCCTAAAGGTCGATGACATCTATTAACCTTATTTTTTTAAAGAATAATAATCGCAATTTCGAATCCAGATCATATTTTTTAGAATAGCTTATTTCATGTGTCGGTAAGTACTTTTAACTGAGGTCCAGATATAGTACGATTGTTCTTTCGTGTTCCAGAAAGGAAAACCGTGTCGGTATATTAGAAAACAAATGAATGCATATGTTAATTATCACATTGATTCAGTCGATACTGTTACTGTGAAAGTTTATGTGTCCAACTATAGTAAACAGTTGTGTAAACTGAATGATTTTATTTTGTTCCAGCGGTTACGAAGGCCATCACAGCTGCATCACTTACGACGCTATCAATCAAGCTTACCTCGATGCTAGGAACAGAATTCGTAAGTAAAATTATATTACATTAAAAATGTATTGTTTTAATTCCCCATTCTAGTTATTTATTATATTTATTTGCTGTAATACCAATGTCTCCAAAATCACGTTTTCAACTAGTCTTATAATAATCTATTTATCACAGAAAGTTATGAGCCCGTGGTATGAAGGCTGATCGCACCACGTTTAAGTAATGTGCAAAATGTATTCTAACCTATCGAAATCTAGGATGTTTCTTTTACTTCCCAAATTTCAGGCTGAACTGTATCGCATGTATATAACTGTGTCGCGATAAATAGTGAAGAGAAACAAACACGAAGTAACACGTATGTGTCAAAAATTTGAGCACCTCAATACGTTTAGTTTGCATAGATGTATGATAAAGAAATGTACCGGATACTTAAATTGACACGAGGAATTTAATTTTAATTTATTACAACATTAACTTGACTTATTAACGTCTATAGAGACAGGAACAACAGGAAAGAATGTGTTCCTATCTCTACAGACATTCTGCTCTCTATTTACAATGTTACAAGATATAAACCTATTTTTTTGTGTGTGAGAGGTGTGCGTGTTCTTGTTAGAGGTACCCTGTACACATGGCACACGTTATAATAATATACACGTAAATGTTTTTAATTATTATTCCATAAATGTAAACAATTGTTAGTTTCATTAATTCCTCAATACATACTTTAATTTTTACCATACTACAACGTTTGGTAGTTTGGTCTTCTTAAGAAATAATTTATAGTATTATCATTTTTTTTTTCAGCTTTAATCCTGTGAAATTTCTAAATCGGCGTGCTCGCGTATTTCGTTTCATCAGAAATTAAACTCTTGACTTTTTTCTCTAATGCGCCTAAAAGTATAACTGAAATAAATGTCATAACATAAATTGTAGGTAGATCAAAATTAAACTAAAACGTTGACAATTATGATGTTCTTTTTTAAAGCACACATTTTCTTCTATAGTCAATAATTATACATTCAGTCCGATAAAAAAGATCATTTGAAATTTTGTAAAAGGTGTAAAATGTTATTTAATTTACTTCTTTTTCTTTATTCAGTGGTGGCGCAACCGAAAGGCGATTGGAAACCTGAGGACTTCGCTAGCGTCGGCGAACTAGTGCTCGACATCTCAATACAACTAGCCAGAACGTACGTATCTTTGAAATTATATCTTTGACGTTATCTGTTCAAGAACGCAAATTCATTCACAAATTTTAATGATCAGAAAAATAGTGAATAACTCTTTATTACTTAGGTACTTCAAGCTTCCTTCTTTATAACTTTAAGTTCTTAATAAAGTAGAACTTAAAGTTATTCCAAGTTAAAATCTAAACTTTCACAAACATATGAACCATGTATTAATTTTAAGAAAAAGAAATGAGTGTGGAAGCGTAATTTAAAATTTGAAAGTAAATTAAATATTAAATGCCAATTGACGACACAAACTCATCATAGCTGAGGAAAATCCACAACCTCAACCTATAATCGTCCACTGCTGACATAGGCCTCCCCCATTGATCGCATTATTGGGGGAAATGTGCCATAGTCGCCACGCTTGGCAGGAAGGTTGGTATTTTCCACCGTATTAAGAAAAGGACATGTTATACAAATGTTTGTCCTGTGTGGGAATCGAACCCACGATCTGCGGCGCAAAATCTTACCAGTGTGCCAACTGGTCATTCTGAGGAAAATAATCTGTGCCAATTAAAACATCTGAACAAAAGACGAAACTTTGAATTCCTTAATTGTGCACCAATCTAAAATACATAATGACCATTTCGTAGGACTTAAGTGGTCTTGCGTTCTTCATTAAGTACTCTCTTGATCCTGGTTTAAATTAATGACTTGTAATACATAGCTACAAGGTTGGCTATTATAACCACGCCATGATATCCGTATTTTTGTCTTCTTTGACTTCAACTGATTGATTAAACCAAGATCATATATCGGTCACGATCCGGAAAGAAATACAACAAAGCTTTTCAAAATTTGGAACAGCTGGTCACGATTAAATGCTTTACGTGTATAGAATGTGTGCATAACGTGCGTTCCACTTGAAAGTTATTGCATCATTTATAAAAAATACGTATATTTTTTACTAAACACTAAATTAAAGTAAAATATTGTATATTTTACTAAGCACTAAATTAAAGTAAAATATTGTACATTTTACTAAACACTCAATTAAAGTAAGATACTGTACATTTTACTAAACACTATATTAAAGTAAGATATTGTACATTTTACTAAACACTAAATTAAAGTAAGATATTGTACATTTTACTAAGCACTATATTAAAGTAAAATATTGTATATTTTACTTTATTTATTTTTTATATTTCATGATAGTTTCTCAATGTTTTAACTGTCATTTACAAGATAAAAAATAGCTGTCTAAAAAGCTTTCAAAATCTGAAGCAAGGGCGATAGCGCTCGATGTTTTGCTCTTATTCATCTTTTATTAAAATTATCGTCTGAACTTATAAAAATAACTGTTAAATTTCGATAGTTCCGCAATGAAACAGTTGTAAGCTGACCTTTAAATAGTGAGAGGCGGGATTTTTAAATGTCATCGTAGTTAAATTAATAGTTAAACAGGAGCTGTAGTTTGCCGGATCCATGAATAATATAACCTTGTTAGACATTTTAAACTTAGTCCAAGGATCATGGGACCAAATAAAATTGAGGTTTGAAAAGGAAACACAACAAGCTTCGAATTGCGAGAGGCATATAAACCAAAATCCGGCCGGAATTTTATATGCATTGACACTTACCATTAATCAACACTGGTTTTTTGGGCAATATAATAAACCGTTTTTTTAACAAAAACAAAACCTACGTCCAATTTGTATAATTCTTCCATCTTTTAGGGACAAGAAATAAAAAAAACTTCGTTCGCAATATTGGTTTCCATGGCAATATTGACAAAAACAACTTTTTCTCGCATGTTATATTGCATATTATCGAAATCAATCTACGTTATATATAAATAATTTCACCTAGGAAAATAAGAAACGGGCGCGTGCAAGCGTTATATTAATTTCTAGTATATAAATTTCGAGCCGCAGGCAGCACCTAATTTTATTTAGGTATAAATCATTTTTAGCCACGCTACGTCCCATTACAAAACCATGAAATCCAAACAGCACTTATCTTTAGTCTACCAATATGTAAATTTTCGGTATATTTTCGGCGGATTGCGAATGAAATTTTGGAATCCCCTTTCCTTGTTTCCTCCTTGGAATTCGGTTCATAATTGATGAAGTTTTGCGATAACAAACATGTTTGATATGAATCTTGAACATTGATTCAAAAGAACATACATATTTAACAAAATGGAAGAAATTTATTTAGTTATGTAGAGTGATTATACTATTATTCTTACCATCATCGAGATTTAGAAGGTCATGTAAGTGAGCAAAATCTCATAAAGTGGACGTATTTAGGTATATTAAGGATTTTAAAGTAGAGCCTTCTCTCTTCTAATGTGACTGATTTCGGCCATTGTTGTTTTTAACATTTGAAGGTTGAAGCTGTCAAGATTTAGCGTGGATAACAACTCAATAATAACTTAACCTGTTGTGTTATAATCATCAGCAAGTCGACAACATTTGACTAAAATACGAATAGAAATGTCAGCTTTTTATATAGTTATTATCCTTTAAAAGACAATTAAAATTAGAGCTCATTGGGAGGGCGTTTTATAGTATGAACCTGTTTACATTTGCAATTTTTTATATTATAACTTCGATTTACATTTGAAAATATTTAATAGCGTGTTAGCATATTTATAGTGACATGGCGACGCACTGTGGACGCCCCCTGTCCCATTACGGGGAATTATGACAATAAGTAGGACTATTAGTTAGAAATTACAGATTTCCATTTGGTGTGATCGTGACATTCATATTCTTAGTTATGTCATTTCTTAACAATTATGTGAAATAAGCATCAAGAAAGTGAATACATATACAATTTAAAGTTCAACTAGTTTTTTTAATACTTTAGGGATCATGACCTTTCACATATTAAGTTCTTGTTCTTGGAATGTAAAGCTTTATGACCGAATATAGTTTTTTTTTGGTCAATGTTAAAACACGCAACGTAATTATCTTAATCATTTAGCACGTGTGTTCTTATTTTGTTGACGACCAAATTACACTGCAAACATAGCAATTTTATTTCATACAAGGTACTATGACTGTCATAAATAAATACGTATGACGTATAATATCATGATATTACTTTACCTTAATCTTGAAGAAATATAAGGGAGTTATGGCGCTGCCATAAAAACTCGTAAAATGCTAGTTTGTAAATAAATTATACTTAAACTTCGAAATTAATATAAGCAGTTTTGTAGACACATACGTGAGATGAGTGTTTCATCAATTCGGTTTATTTGATTAACCATTTTGATTGGCGCAACTCAATAACTCATTTAACAGTGGTAGAGTCCGCAACAATAACATCTGTTGAACGAATGGCCCGCTCGACCGGTGAAATACCACGACCTCACAGAAGACAGGCGTGAAGTAGAAGTTTTCTGCGTATCGTCTGAGGAGTGAGGTGCCGGAGGCCTAAATTTAATCCTCTTATCTTTCCCACCCTTTTCTAATAAGGAAAGGATGGGAAGGGAAGGAGGATTTGACGAGGAAGGGGATAGATAGGAGAAGGAAATGTTCGTTTTTCTATCTATCCCCTTCTCTGTCAATTAAAGGTAGCCAACTCATCTACGACTCGCAAATGCTTGTTGCAGATGTCTATGGGTAGCGCTCACTTAGGCGACCGCTTGCTCGTTTGCCACCTTCTTGTATAAAAATGACCTCTATATAATCAAGTATACACGACATATAAATTAAATTTTATGTTACACGAACCTTGATATACATTCCATATTTGTCACTGGTCTCGATTGTTAATACGTGTATCAAAATCTCACCGCTGAAGATTAATGTGCACTAAACAAATTGAATAACTCAAAGAAGCAGTATCTGCCGGTCATCGACCGAATGTATGCATGTATTGCAATTTAATATAATAAACGCTCACATCCGTAACCCAGAGAAGTAGACAGAGATTACGAATTTTAATTTAGCGCGATCCTGGTACACTCTAATGAGACATACCGTGGCTATGAATGACATAAATAAAAGTAGGCGCTACCCGCGGCTTCGCACGCGTTTGTTTCTTATTTTACTCGCTGAATTTGTTTGTATATATTGATTTCGCGATCCTTTTCGATAGTCTTATCGAAATGAATGCTGCCTAACATGTGTAAAAAAGTTGTTACTTTCATCATTACCATGGCAACCGATATTATAAATGAAGCTTTTTGTATTTCTTATACCTAAAAAAGGGAAGGATTATAAAAAAATTATAAAAGATTGTTAACCCTGATTAAAATTCACTTAACACGTAATGACAAGTAACGACCTTATCATAAAATTTCGACTTATTACAACATATAACCGTGGCATTTAATTACTTTTATAGTACATATATATTAAACCGAATATAACACGCAACCAATTAACAACATGGTTCTATTTTAACATTGAAACATTTGGAAAGTGATGATATAATAAGTAACTAAATTACTAGTACAAACCTAAACTTTTATTTTACATTTAAATCACGACAAATTTATGGCTGTATCGATTACCTTGATAGTTGCCGTGGAACAGGTATTGATGTAATAAATTTTATAGATATATAAGATTTCGCATGATCTAAAATTCGTGTACATTCAAATCGCTTCAAAATGCTACCAGTTTACTATCAACAATAAATTAACAATCCTTGGTAGCAAACCATGTTCTGCTGCAATTGTCAAGTCCGACGATACATTGGCTGATGGATGTACATCGCTTGACCATCTTTTGACTCAAAGTCATAAAAGAAGTATCCGACCTGTATCTTAATATATCTGAATGTATCTGATTGAAGCATAGTTGCTGGAGATAGGCCTCTTCAATGTATCGTCGTAAACACCAGTCACTTGCCTGTCTTGCTTTCGTGTTTCTTAGTTACTTTTTTGTTCCTAGATATGGGCTGACATATGAGGAAATCGAGAAGGGACTTCCACTGATCGATACATCTCGCACTCTCATCCGGGAAGTGTGCCCGCCCGTGTTCTCTCATGTGGAGTGCCGCGCAGGCAAATACCGTCGTCTGGATGGACTTTGTAACAACCTGCAACATCCCACTTGGGGTGCTACCATGGCTCCGTTCCAAAGGTAATCATTCATTCATTCGTTCAAAATCGGCATGAAATATCGTTGCAATCGATTAATATGGAGGAACATCAAATTGCGATGAGAATGATGTGAATGATACAGGTAATCATGTAACTATCCAATCGACCATAGTGAGACATCATAAAGAATTGGGTTAAGATGTTAGCATCAAGGAAGCACTTCAAGAGAAGAAAGATAATATTGTCACTGAATATGTGGTGGCGTTGTGGTTAAACACTAGTTTTTTTTTTTTTCAATAAAAAAAGACTTTCATCTCAATGTTTATGTTCTTATTGTAAGTATTTTGTCAGGTTAATCGGTCCATTGTTCTCTGACGGCATTAACGCGCCGCGCATCGCACACTCGGGCCGCGACCTGCCGCTGTCCCGCGTGGTGTCGCGCACCATGCACCCCGACGACGGCTTCCACGACCACGCCGGTACCGTCATGGTCATCGCCTGGGGACAGTTTATGGACCACGACTACACTCTCACCGGAACACCGTTAGGTAAGTCCATAAACGCGATAAAAACTACTCTTCCTCTAATCGTAATATAAGACGGCGAAGATTTTTGCTTGCTGGTTATGGATTAGGATAAAGTAAGTACACCTACAATATGAATCGATCATCTGGTCTAAGTTGCGAAAGACACAGAAATTTCTTTTTATTTTTTTATTTAAAGGAAAACCAGTAGCAAAGAGATATAAATATTTACAAATATATGATAGCTTATCAAAAAAATGTGTTTTGATCGAAATCGATATAAAATAGACGATTAACATGAATAGTGTCAAAGTATCAAACCATATTTTTAAAATCTAATAAATTTATAAAAAATCTAAGCTTATCAAATTTATACAAAATTGTAATTTTGTTTAAAAAATAATTGAATCACAACTATCATGTTTATCTGAGAGCTCCAAACTCTCCCACCTCGCATTATAACAAAATTGGGAAGTTAATAATGACATTTAACGTGATCTAATGTAATAATTTACAGATTACATTTTTACTTATTTGTGGTAATCTACATCTAAGTTATTTTGCAAACATCACTTATCAACAATGAATACTGTCTCATCATAATTTATATTTAATAACCATTTCTTTATTAATTGTTACACTGATATATTAAGCAAAAATATATTTATAATGTTCTTGACATGATATCAGTAAAACTTGTAACAAAAAGTACTACAAATAGATTTAATGACGCAATGAATATCATATCGATTCATGAGGGAGACCTATATCCAATAATGGACTTCAAATCCAATAGTGAATATGACTGTAGGAAATGTGTAAACACCATTTTATAAATTAGATTTCTAAGTTTTGTTCACAGCTTCCGCGACGTTTTTGATGTGCTATAAAACGATCGATCTTATCCAGATCCTGTACACCGTAACGACCCCGAAGAATGTTGCAAACGTCCCCTCCATCTGAAACATCCCTACTGCAACGAGATCATTATACCAGAGGACGATTACTTCTACCGGCTCTTCGGTGTCAAGTGCATGGACTTCGTGCGTGCCTTCCCTTCGCCCAGACCCGGCTGCCGGCTCGGTAAGCAGGCCTAAACAAGTTAAAATAAAATTTATGAAAAAAAAAAATAAGTGCAATAACCCTAACCATTTTATATTCTTAGATTACGTCTGCAGAATCTGGAATCCAATTTTTTAATATTATGAAAATTCCTTTAAAAAAAATAACACAACCTAACTCTTACTGACGGACGTATTGCATTTGATCAAATGTTTCTGTTCAAAATTTCGAATCATGAGAACTCCCCTTAAATTTTGGGACAAATTTGTTTCAAAATACCCAAGCATAGCTCTCGCATTAAGAATGTATACGAGTATCTGTAACTATATAACTCCTTTAATAAAACAGTATTTTGTTCTAATCACTTTTCAGACGACGTGTTGATTTCGTTGAGCAAAACGTTTGTTTATAATAAAAGTTTTGCTATTCATATAGTTGGTAACAACTTAAAATCATACAGGATGAAAATTTAAAAACAAATCAGAAATACTACTTTATAATCCTCACCTCACCTCACCTCACCTCAGCCTATAATCGTCAACTGCTGGACATAGGCCTCCCCCATTGACTGCATCATTGGGGGGAATGTGCCATAATCGCCACGCTTGGCAGGCGGA
>DWLR01000252.1:0-30116 GCA_018246295.1 Papilio alexanor hazarajatica
TAGCGTGACGCTAATTTGCAGGATCGAGTAAACCAAGGCCGGGAACTGCCGCCGATGGGCACTACAGACGACGGAATGAAGAGTTCCATACCAAATTAAATGTTTTATTTCACCGAGCGTAAAGCTCTTCTAATATTTTACTAAAAATTCTAGTTCTCTTCCCCTTCCCGTCTTTTTCTTATAGGGAAAGGATGTGAAAAGAAAGTGGATTTGACGGAGGGGGGATGGATAGGAAAAGGAAATATAATTTTTCTGTTTATCACATCCTCTGTCCATTAAAGGTAGGCAACGCATTGGCAACTCATTAGCTTGTTGCAGATGTCTATGGGCAGCGGTCACTTAACATCAGGTGGCCTGCTTGCCGGTTTACCATAAAAAATCATTTGTTTATCACTTACTTGACTTTTTTGGATTACGAGTTTGCCCATCAATGCTCTAGGCCATAGTCATTTTTATATACTCTGCCTGTTGCCAGTATTTTACTCTCAAAAGAATTCTCAGAAAATCTAGCGGCTAAGCGTTTGTGGTGCAAAGTATCCTCGCGACCAGTTTTTAATTGCATTCGTTTGTTGTGGACACGATTTCTCACCTCGCGACGCAACTTTTGAAACGAGCAAAATAAATTACAGTCACAATATGGAACTAAGATAATAGGTTTAACAATAAAAATATCACACAACTAAATAATCTAGTATTTTCTATATCAATATTTATCTTCAATTTTTATTTACTCTCTAGTCAAACTTAATTATTATACGATTCTTTTTTGGATTTCATTAAACATCTGTATGACATTTAACCTTTTCTACTAATACTCGAATACGAATTACTAAAGACTAATTAACATGTTCAAGGCAAACAGTCTGTTTTAAGATATCAAGACGAAGTTAGAAGAAGACTCTTACCAAACCTAGAGAATGTCTATAGAGAATGACGGTGTCTCTGTCACCTTAAAACAAATGATGAACACATTTCTATAATTGTACAGTTGAAAAATAATATGTGTGATAACAATGGACACTTTTTATGGCCCGTTTTATTTAAGCGGCCGTCATTACACGATCGCAGAACTGTCGCATCCCACAAAATGCTATAATAAGATTTCGGTCGCGAAACCTTCATGCATCTGTCGTCGCCTCGTGTTCATTCTGGCGATTTTTTCCGCTTGTAGCGACCAAGCGATTGCAATTTGTTGGACATCGCCTTTTTAAAAATCACTTTGTACCGAGTGTGTGGCGATCGATTCAACTATTATATTAAGATCGATAAAGCTAAAAGGCGAATGGCGATCGCTGCCGTGTCCCTAAAATAAATATTGTCTAGTTGTCGAACACTATTTGTCTATATATTTCTTTGTTTCTGATAAATGTTTTTAGTAGTCTTTTATAGAGCATGGATTTGTAACTAAACTTTCTATTCTCCATAATTATATTACAAATATGTTAAAGGTACAAATATCTTTCCAGTCCTCTATTTATTTTTATTTTTTTTTTTTGGTAAATGGTAACACTAATTTGGTTTGTAGTTTTTTCGCACTCTTTTGCTTGAAGTCGATCGGATTTGTCGGCGGGGGTCCGGACTGCCACGCTAACGATCGCCCGGACTTTTGTTATTTGTTAACAGTGCTGCTGCGCCTTTGATTGTCCGAATGTGATGGATTTGCGATTATAATGTTTTGTGTTGCTCGAGTACATGTCACGAGAGAATGACAACAGGATTAGAGAAAGTATGTTAGTTTTACATGGATATCTAATTTATTTCCTGGCTTAGCACCTGCTCGTGTTTTATATCTGAAGAGGATTTGTTATGCGACATACCTGACACCAACGACCATAATATAAGTAGATATGGATTTTAAAGAAGCGAAAGAGCTATTTTAATAACAATAATATAATAATTAATTTAACCGGTCCAATCAGCACAATACATAACAAAATCAATGACATTTTCAAGCGAGACACGAAGAAATTTATACAGTAAAAGGAAGTAGTAAAATGATAAGGTATACTCAGTTGATATAAATTTAGTTAATTTTTAGTTTTAAAATTTAAATTTTAACACATAGCTTCTTCTGATCTCTCATGGGGTTAGTGCTTTGAATTTAGGTATAGGGATTCTAGTGTTAACCATTTTTCTTCATGTCTAGAACTTTTATTATTATGATATGATAACACGCCTGATATTTATTGTCTCCATTAATTTAGATTTATTTGCCTACAGAAATCTATACATACCCAATTAAGATGACTAAACAAAAAAATAGGCTTTTGTTAAATTGTAAGCAATTTTCTTTACATTAGTGGGCCAAGTGTGAGTAAATACGAGGTGCGGTGTTCCAGATTTGTCAGGTGTTAATACAATATGTCGGCGAGCCCGGGACAGCGGCAGGAGAGCGGCCTCGTAAATCATCTGCCCACGTTCTAGAGATGTATCGGATTTAATGAAGTCGTTCGCGACACGTGAGAATGAATGGCGGCCGCCATTGTGGCGCGTGACGCATTGTCGACGTGGCGTTTGGCGGGAACGCACCTGTCAGCCATGTTGCATTGTCTTTAAATTGCCTATACATGTCAATATTTTACTAAAATAAGTCGTACATATGATTTGATGCCGCGATTCCGAAAATTTTAAACAGAGATTTTTAACTTAAGAATAGAAGAGAAAGGTGTTGCATCATCACACTTCCTATTATTCTTTGGTGGTATTCCTATTATTATTCCACTCCATGGTGGAGTTTTATAATAGGCCTTGTACTGCCCGCTTCGTACTTTTTATTCTGACCTGGTGCTTCCTTGGGAAAGCTGGCCCCTTCATATTTTTAGCTAATAAACTTCAGCAAAGTTCGCGTTCGCGTTGGCACGCTGGCATATTGAATTCATACCAAACTTTTTGCATTTCTTTATAATTGTTTATTTAATAGGTAATCAGCATATTGCTAATTCTTCATATTTCAAGTAATTCAAATTATCGTATTCAGTGAAAACGGTTTTTAAATTAAGAATGTGTTTTTGTGAAGAAAAGCTAACTTAAGTCTACCAACACTACTCTATTTCATTTTCTCCCACCGCCTCACATAAATCTTCTAATTGAACTGGTATTTAAACTCATTAATTCCTTACATTATAAAGTCCTGCTAAGCTCCGAGATATGTGTAAAATAAGACAATAGTTATCTCTACTCCTTAAGTGGCAATTGTACAGTTTTAGATCTAAGGTTATACTGTTTCTGCATAACAAAAACTGTCACAAAGTGTAGCACCTACTGATGGAACATATAACATCCTGTGTGCGAGCTTTCTTATGGCGTGGGTCTATTATCTGTCCGAAAACGGCCCAACACGGTGACGTGTCGAGGTGTTATTGTCGCGTCTGACAATGGCGATAATTGATCGCGCCGCGCGCAGATGTCTTCGGCTCGGCACTTCTTTATAACCTGGAGACGGTTAATTTCGTTTGTTTAGATGCCTTTATGTGGGTTGAAGGTAAATCTTTTGACATTTAGAAGAGCCATCTCGACGCGAAGGTAACCCATAATAACATCCACTGACATTTTAATTTCATGTTCCTGGAATTATGACTCCGTGCAATATAAATGCTGCAAAACCAAAGTAGCCGTAAAATAAGAACAGTTTACCTGCCGTGCCAAATACAGAGCAAAAAAATTTTTAAGCAAGTCGCAATATATAATCGTTTATTTCTTTCATATTTCTGTTTTCTAGACAATAAACAAAAAAGCAAGTGTCGAAGTTCAGTAAAAGTAAAATCAAAGAAGTGAAGGCTCAAACAGAAACTGGTGAGCGGAAGAGGTTTTGCACTTTTGTAACAGGTCCTTATGAAGCTTTAAAAGCTTATAATCTATTAAGCCTAGTGTCCACACTTCGAGTCCACCTGATTAAATAATTTTGTGCTATGCATTGAAATTCTTAATTTAATCTGATGACAATCGAAACTATAAATGGAAATGTACGCATACTTCCTAATGCGTAGCACACATTTGTTTGTTTGTACTTGAGAAAATTGCTCTTTTCTCATAAACAAAATCATAAATATGAAATCAGAAGCGTTCGGATACAACACTCGTCAGTGAACAGCAAACGCAAACAATACCGACAAGAAATAATATTTGGTCGTTTCGGATAGTGTTCAAATGTTATTTTACGTCACAGATTCATCAGCTGCGTGCCGGCCACTGAGTTAGTGGTCGTTGACTGAGCATACACGGTGGATATGTTATGTAAAGATAAGCCAATCCATCAAAAGCATGCGTCCGTCGTCGAGGCGCTGCAGACGCCGAGTGAGAGGGAGCGTACAGTTTTCCAACAATCAAACGTCATAACTTTCTTTTTGAGACGATATGTTAACAGACGTACAAAACATGAACAGTATGTTGTGACTATTGACATGTTAAATTCATTAGTGCTGCTGTTTGTGTTTTTTATAAGCATAACGCAGCGTTTCCCGCGCATGGAACGATTTACTTACGGAATAGGTATATTTTTGCACCGCAAAAAAATCTTATTTTGTGCCGTACAAGTTTCGTTTTCTGTGTTTTTTTTTTCTATTTCACGGTTAATATTTGATATTAGATTTATTTAAATATTTGATATTAGGTTGGACATTATTTATACAAAAACAAAAAGAAACTATTCATAAACATATACAGAAATCGTCGTTTATTTAGACAAAATGGAGTTGCCCCAACAAAAAACATACAAATTGCAAAACAAAGAGGTTAATCCTTCGCACTCGGTGGGACAATGGCGCTCGTCATTATCAAAACATTAGCGCGCGCCGGACCACGGGGTGCCAATTATTTTGGTTGGCAACCCCATCACGTGATGAGTTCGCGCTCGCGTTCGTTTGGCAACACCGTTACACTCGTTTATCTTTGAGCATGGTGGAACTCGAATAATACATAGCGATAGTAACGCACATGAGCAATATCGACAAATAAAAAAAAATACAAACGAAAAAATATTAACTACCAAGAAAATCTTACGTCTTTTAGATATAGTTGGATAAATCATACACGGTGATAGTAATTACTAATAAGCGCGTTTACTAGGCGTTAAATGTGATACGTTACGAGTCTTTTGACATTTACTGGTTATTTTTTTTTAACTTATAACTCTAATATATATAACTTTTAATATATAATTTTTTAATATATAACTTTTTTAACTCATATTTTTCCTGTGCCGGTTATCAAAATAATGGTTTATGTTATGGTACAGTCTGCTAAACATAATTTTTTGGATTCGAATCCACCACGATTGCGTTCACCATCTACTAGCAAATGCTATCTTATACTTAGTAAATTAGTGAGCTATTTGCCCAAATTGCTACTATATATATATATGTAAAAAAAAGATATTTCGCCTTGAATAATAAATAAGGTATTTAAACAGTATACGATAGTTGAATCAGAAATGTCTCGATAATATAACGGGCAGCCCTTAGACGGTCAGTCGCGCGCGCGCCGGCACGCGGCCTCTCGCAGTGGGAAGCTGTTTCTCCATACGTTCGCGTTGGTCGAACCACTCGTTATTGTAATTGCAATATTATTACACACGCTTTTTTAAATTATTACTAACAAGGATTTTCAACAAATAAATCATTAGTCAAATTGCAGGACGTTTTAATATATTTCTTTACTATTTTACTTGTTGTTAAAATTGAATAAATCAAACAATTTGTCAAATAACACTTGCTTTGGCTGTCATTATTTAGTACTAGCCATATCGCCAGCCCGTCTGCCAAGCGTGGTGATTATGGCATGTTTCCCCCCAATTATGCCATCAATGTCCAGCAGTGGACGATCATAGGCTGAGATGGATGGATGGATGATTTAGTAGAAGTAAGTTAACACAAAAATAGTAAGCATCTATTTTTCATTCATCTAATAGTTCGTTAACTTCTAACGTTAGTACAGCAATGAAGACGCAGTACCTTTTAGGAGTCATCTTATGATTGCACAATCCCGTTTAAACAATATCGAAACACACGACCCAAGCGATTGTTTCGGAAACCAGAAAAGCAAGCATCAGTTCAAGGAGTTGACAATATACAATACACGTATATTCTCTCTACGTCTCTTATTGGATATGGGATCGCTTTTGAATAAGTTGCAATTATTACTTATTGACCATCATCCTGAGATGGACAAATTTGTTTGGTTGTCCCCCTGAACTGAGGTGGTGGTGGTGTGTAGTAGTATATATAAACATAAATTTCATTTTTCTATAATCCAATCAGATCACAATTCACCATTTTCATTACTTAAGTATGGTACTAACCAATAGCTATCCCTATTTTTGTTAGTAATCAATAATCATATTCAAAAGTTTATTCCACTTTGTGAAATCGTGAGATTTTCTCAGACTAATTAAATAACTAAGTAAGCGCATGCATCTTAACAACATATGAAGCACAATAATCGCCTCCAGCGAGCAATTAGCCGCTCGCGAACGATCAGCAAAGTGAGCGGGCACGCATAATGGGGCGCTGTTTAACACAAATAACCTTAATCTGCGATTCGCGCCATTGTCCCCGGCTTGCGACGCTCACTCGCGATTAAACACCCAATATTCCCGCCCTTTTGTAAGTAACCGTTCGGAAATCGCCACTCGACCGCTCACAGCTTTCAACATTTCATTTCTTTTCTTATACGCTTTAATTGTGGGAAAAGAGCACTCGAATTTTGCAATTTATAATATTCGATTGTGGGAATTATTCGGTTTTTTACAGCTTACGAGTTTCTGGAGCGGTCATTAAATGTTTACGTGTGATTCGATTCTTTTTTTGTTAATTGAACAGTTGGATATAGTGAAGGCTGCTTACGCAATTCTTTTGCTTTTTTCATTATTGTAATGATCACTCAATAGGAGTAGCTCAATTTGTATGACTATGATTAGATATTTCTATGATTTTAAATTTACCACTCCACTCCAAGTAAAATCACGATACCAACATATGTAAAATACTTTACAATACATTTTCAAACAAAAAACACAAAAGAAACCCGGCTATTATATCGTGTATTATCATAAAATATAATCTCAAAAACAAACATTAGGAATGTTGGTAAACTGTAACGAATTCACGGGACCCATTCATGTGAGCGGTGTTTTCTTTTTGCGCAATGCGCAACGCATACGTCTCCGAACGCAGCGGCGCCGCCCGCGGGCCTGACAGCCAACCTCTCGTTCGAAAACAATTAAACGCTAAAAAATAAAGAGAATGGGGTGATTAAGGTCTCATGGGGTCGGCCCGGGGCGCGGCTGTGGGAACGGCCTTATTGTTTTTAGATAGATTCATTGAGATTGCTCACTCGGTCGGCTGTCGCAGCGCGGCACCGGGCGGTTGCCGACGCGGCGGACACTTGATTTGCGATTCTGAATCGAAGGCTGCTTCTGGTGAATTAACCTCATTGTTCACCTCAGATCAAATTTGTCAGGGCTTTTGTTTAGCAAACAAACGTGTTTGCGGCGTGGAAAAATATTTTCATTGTAGTTCGTGTTGAACGCTGTCGAACAAATGGCATGTATTTTGTCGAGTTTTTTTGGTCAGATATAGATTTTTTGACTTGATTGCTGTCTATACAATTTGTATTTACCCTATCTATTCTTTTATTATTTTAATGCTAAGGACAAAAAAGAGCTTACAGCTTTTCCACCGTAATATACATTTTGGCGTTTTACAAATAAGATTAGTGTATACCACTAACATACATACATGGTATAAGTAATGCTTTAACTAAATAGTTAACTTTTTGGTAACCATCAGACTCGAAGAGCCGTAGGTAGGGTATCAACGGGATATAAAATACCATTTGCGTTCATTCATATTGTCTCTAAGTAGTCCAAAAATTAACGCCATTCCAAATGTCAAACGAAAACAAATGTCACCACTTTTCAATAACTTTTCAATAACATCAACGCTTTTACACCGTCATTAAATCCCTGGCAACTTAGAACCTGAACGGAGCGAAAAGCGGCAGTTTGCAGTCTAATCAAATTTGAGGTAAACGTTCTAAAAACTTACCGTCTTCTCAATAAATTAAACTAAACCTCGTAACTCTCCAAAGCCACGAGTCCTTACCCTAAGACTTAGGGCCTAAGTCAAAGTTTAAGTTACATACCAAAGGGTTCCCCATAACAGTGGCACATTATGCTATTTGGTCTTGAACACTCTAGATAACTAGAAATAACCATCATTTTCAATGACTTGTTAATGCTTTAAGTATTGACTCCGCACAGATTGAAAAGTTGACAAGATACATAAAACATGAAGCATGCATTGTCTCGTTACCATCCCCTTATTTGGAGTCATCGTAAACGGCTTTTCAGTGCATGTCACAGGTGTAATGTCTCCCAATCCTCCATGACAGCACGTGCTAACGAAAGCCAAGCCGCCACTATCTCGCACTGAGATCGCACGTGCACGGCCTCTCGATGCAAAGAGGTGGGGGAAGGAGGAAAGAGGTGATGACGGGCGCGGAGGCGCAGCGCGTGTCGAATCGCGCCCAACTAACCTCTCGGGGGCGCAAGAGGCTAATAACAGCACGTGTCACACTTAAATTTCCATTGTTTAATAGACAACCTTATTGACGTTATCTGTGCAAAACGGTTTATAAGTGTTTTTTTTTGGTACATTGATTTTATAAAAGATATTTTTGTTTAAAATTATAATTTTATCTTTATTATAACAAGTGACATTACATTCGCCTATTGGCAAATGATCCCACAAGCGGTAATAATATGACGCTATTGAGGCTTTAAATCACAGAGCTACAGAGATAAAGGTCAAATAAAGACACTCAATTGCGATTGGCGTTAAAAAAAAAGAAGGACAACAATAAAGACACATAGTTCGACCCTGCTTGTAAAAAACGGCACACCACAAATGACCCACAATATTTCTTCCTACTCACACATAATCTAGGTCATAGCGTCATAGTCATTTTTTTTTAAGAAAACATATGAGGTGCATTTATGTTTTATGTTTGTATGGAAGTAAGGAGCAAAGGAAATATGACCGTGCAAAACGAACCAAGACATTTAGTGATCAACACAGATTTATTTATTAATCCTACGGAACGCACCGTTCAGTATTATATCTGAGATCTAGAGATTTAGAAACTGATCAATCAAGATCGTGTCTTTAAGTTTTTGTTAACAACTTTAATCCACGTTTTGCCATCTATCGGTCGTTGTATTAAATAGAAGCTGCGCCCTCTGTTGTAGAGTAGCAAAATTTCAAAAATTACAAATTTTGCTTTAAATATATTATGGTCACAAGATAATAAGAATTAACGAAATAAGTATATTTATGTTTAAACAAATCAAATTCAGACTGTTCCATGTCAGGCTACTTTCATATCCCAATTTAAATTCCCTCAATCCCGAATTTAATACGCAAAATGCTGAATGTAATGTGCAAAAGTCCGAATTGGAAATAAAACCTACAGTTATAATGTTTTACCCAAGAAAAGAATCTAAAATTAATTTTTAATAAATAATAATTTTTAATTAATTATTTAATTTAAAAAAAATACGAATATTTCTGTACGATAATATATTTTTATGTTAAAGTAGCAAAATGTACGGATCGGTAATAGAAAAAAATTAAAAATGTCCATTTCAAAACATTTATTTTTGTTGGTACATGACATGCACCACACGTAATACGTGCGCAGTACACGCCCGTGTAAATATTACACACTAGTCTGTAAACAAGCAAGACGACACTGGTTTTCAATACGGGAAAATAAATAAATTGGTTCTCAAGTTATTCGTCCAGCGGCCAATTTTTCCAGAACCGGCAACTGTTACGGAGTTACGGCAGATAAAGCACAGTCCACACAAGCAATATATTGTACGTTTAATATTTACTTCAAAATTTTATATTTGCTATGCTTACTTTTCTTTTTTCGTCTTCTCGTGAAAGTATTTTAGTAACTATTAGGTTCTGCGTTCAATGTTATTAAAATGTCCTCTGAATATTAAGTGACTACAACTGCCCACCAACATTCGCAATAGGCAGAAGATGAACATAAGCATTGCCAATTTTTTGGGGAAGCGATGGGAAGAGAGCAGGAGGCAGAAAGGGAGTTTGGACAACATAAAAATGTTGAAGTATAAATGCTTCTTCTTGGCATGCGTATTCTATGAGGTTAACAGTATACTTTCCAGATCAAGAAAGGTCATTCGTGCATCACCCGTCGCCGCTGCCTACCTTTTAGTACTATTCTCGTGGTAGATTTATAAGACACATGTCCCAGTATAACTTCAGTTCTTAAATAAATAATTAAATCTGCGTGATCGTATAATTGTAATGTTATTGTCAGATATAAAGACAATTTAGTAGCCATTGCTATCTTATCGGTCCAACTAACGATCTTTTATCGTATAGAACACGAGTAAAATATCTTTAACGAGTGTGTGCCAAGCTTTAGCATCCGATTTGTGGACGACCCCAGACTCGAGTTACAAGTTACGAGCGGCAGAGGGCCGGCAAATATTTGACTTGGGGTAATTGCCACACGAGAACATGGCTCACCTTACGATGCCTCAGCGATTCCCTTCTATTTAATAAAACATCAACCTAAACACACGACACGCTACCTTGACTGGAAAATTGTGTATAGTGAGTGTATCTAACATACACATTGCTGTTGTTGACATAAAAATATAGATACAGCATGTTTATTTATATGAAACGTTCATACAAATCAACACTTATTTGCAATGCAAATTAAATTCTGATCATTAATCCAACATAGCTCACGTTTAGTTAAACACTTTTTGATGTTTTCTTTTTTTAAATAAAATACTGTGACATCCCGGCTTATAGCAACAGTGTTTAAGAAAGACATTTGTCATAAACGTCAATTTGAAACATTGTGTATATTTTCGAATAATTAAAACTGGAAAATCATGAACGTCCACAAGCTGTGGGAGTATAAGGAATACGTGAATGTTAACGGCGTGATGCTGACCAACGAGCTGACCTCGCTGCTGCAGACCTCGCTCACGCTGCTGCAGGTGGAGAACCATTTCATACACATGCAGTACTGGGGACAGATATACGGTGTGGACAGGGACTACCACATAGCCGTCGGGATAAACAAGGACGCGCTCAATGAAAGAAAATACTTCTACACGACCGATTTCAAGTTTTGGGGATTGCTCCCGAAGGCAAAGAAGAAGTACAAATTCCTTTCTTTGATCGCAAACACGCCATTCCGCGGTGACGTATGCGAAAAGATCAAAGTGTTAGACGAAGCTCTCGAACAAGGGGACCCGGAGCGCTGTAAAAATATGAAAGAAGAAAAAAGACTGGCCGCGACCATCAGCAACATTTGCGAAGAGGCTGAGGTGTGCGCGAGGGGTCAGCTGGTGAAGCGGCCCGACGGCGTCGTGGTCATCAGCCCCAACTTCTACGGCCTAACGGCGACGGAGGTTAAGCTGCTTAAGTCCTATATGCACATAAGACCGGCTCAACACAAATGGAACTCGAATATCCTCACGCGTGCGGATTATAATTTAAGTATGGATTTTTTAGACTCGATCGACACGGACATTCCAAACGGATGCTGGAACTTATCCTTAGAAAACGTGGGCACCGTCGCGTATCTCAAAAGCCTCTACTGGCCCGGTATGATGTACTTTCACAAAATTAGAACCCCAGACGCGGGATTTTTGTACGTCGGTAATGGAAGAAAGAACTTGGATGTACCTTTCCTTCTTTAATCCAGAAAAGTATGAATAATTTTATACTGTCGTAACTGCACTTTTATTATAACGTACGTTTTTTATGTATTTGTATTCACGACGTTCCGAGAACGTTACAGCACCCATGGACACTATGGTGTTTGGCGTCCCAATCTATGCAAATAGACTTCTTAGTATCTTAAGATCTTTTTGAATTGGTTTGGGATTTAACTTTAGTCCCCAAGCAAGTGGTGCCACCACTTCCTTGGGATCCCGTGATTAATAAGCAAGCAAGTGGTGGCACCCAGCCATCTTCTCTATTAAAATTAGAATGTTAATTAAATTTCTAAAATGCTTAATACGTGAGGCCCAAATCAATATTTTACAAGAAAGCGAAAACTTTGTTGCAATTCTTGAGACCGTGTTTTAAAGTTTATTAATATCTAGAGAAGGGTCTCTCCCACAAAGAGTTTATTGGTGCAATTGCATTCATTGAATTTAAGAACTGTTCCGTTCTTGTCGGTGAGGTGACCTCCATTTCCCCCAGGACCATGCCTTTCTCTTGACCTCCTTCTACTCCTTCTACTTCTCCTCACGACGTTCTACCTTTTTTCTTTGTTTCATGAACTATTGTTAACGATAATACGAAATTGTTCAAAATGAAACAATAATTTATAATCTCTGTACATGTATTAAACTAATTTATACTTTAAACTTTCTAAACTTAATGTTTAAAACTTAACACAATTAATTAATATTTTTCTGATCAGCGCTAACGTAGTTTTTCTTTCTCTGCAAAAGCCCACTCAAATCCGCCCGTTTGGCGCCAACCTTCTTTTTTCTTTTATGGTGTTGACAACCTTTAAAAAGCTGATGCGAAGATGAAGTGTTGCTAACACGATCTTTATTTATTTATTGTTTTATTTTGTGACTGACCAACAGTGAACATAACATATATTTTTGTACAACATTTGTACACCTATCCAATAATTAAAAGTGACGTTGTTGTTATAAATTAAACAAAAAAGTTATGATAATGTCGGTATTAAGAATCAAAGTAATTAATTAGTTGCCTTTTAAAATCAATCGCAATCAATCAAAAAAGGGGGTCGCAAAACAAATCAATTTGGACGTTATTGTTCACAAGGGAGTTGTAGTAATCGCATGCTGTTCGTATAAATGGTAAACACTTTGAACAGCTTTGCGAGGTATTCTTTTAGGTACTGATATGGTTATAATATCTAAAAGAAAAAAGTACATAAACTGTAATTAAGACGCAAGAAAGACAAACCCCGCATGCAATATCCTTGACCAACCCGTGTTAGGAATGAAGCTTTTTTGTATGTCTTATCCCTAAAAAAGGTAATTATACGAGTTTTAAATCGGTTTTGTTTTTGTTGAAAAACGTTGAAGAATATCTTGCTGCAATTATTTATCTGTATCAACTTCTTGGCCACTCTGGTTTAAATTCTGTTAATACTCTTTGTCTTTGGATCCGTTGTTGATTGATTGTTGCAAAGTAAAATTGTTGGCGCCTTTATTAACCGGCTTTCATCAAATATTTTAATCAGTGGCAACTGTAGGTAACAAAGAATATTTAAACACACCGCTAATAAGGGGTAAAATGACATCGAATGGGACAAATACTACTGAAGACACTGAAATGGGTGAATGCGACGGAGACAAGGTTGTAACAATGTTGGATGTTTTGCAAGAAGAACAGGATTTTGAAGAAGACGCAAATGCCGTTCTTGGTGCCTCCGATGATAAAAATTGCTCTTACAATAAGGTAAGGCCTGTCACATAGAACATTCTGCAAAATGTAAGGTTTCATTGGCCCATTTACATACTTAAACTACCTTTTACTAACTTTTTTGGGCTTTTGCAAAATATAACGTACTCAAACTATAAAAGGGACATTCTAATTAATTTAGCTCCCTCTTCCTTAAAATACAGAAATATGTCCATCTTGCACCCTAATCATAACAACTATTGTAAATGGTCATAATGCCAAGTAAAAGCCATGAGATATGGTTACTTAGGATTTTTGTGTTAATATTGATTTTTAATTGTATGTCAAACTATCTAATAACTGATTTCCATCCTACATTAACTACCTTACTTACTTCCTACGTGAACAGTTGTACTGGTAGCAAAATAGAAATGTAAATTCGAAGCAACTTGTCCCTCTCTTTTATTATATTGTCCTAATATTTAAATTGATTTCTGCAACACTAGGTATCATAATACAAGAAAACAACTCTTCTAAACTTTTCCCTGCAAATTCAATATAAATCTATAAAAAAATAAGCCATATGTCATCCAATCCTAGCCAATCTTGTGAGATTCAACGCCACCAAAACGGAAGCATGTTAAGTAGTAGTAGTAGCGTGTTTATTCACCACCAAAAGGAACCAATTCACCTTGGCTCTGACTTACCGGAATGTATACCTGGAATTCATGGACTGTCTGCAGTTACTAGGAGTAGAAATCTCGGCCAATCTAAACTATGGACGGTTCATCGAATCTAAAGTCAAGTGGTCAAGTGCTAGTATATTCCTTTAAAAAATAGTCCTCTACAGTAAAAAAAATCATATATGTCATAGTATAATTTAGAAAACATTTTAAAATATGGACTTGTTGTTCAGTCAGTACAAAATTGACATTGCATTAATATAGACCAAAACAGTAACTTAATAATTCTATTATTTTAAATTTAGGAGTAGACTAATTTAGGTTTTGGATTCATCAACAACATTTATTAACCTACACATCTTTCCAAAAAAAAAGTGTACCCCTCACCTTTTATGCTAAACTTCCTAATCTCCAAAATGTATGTAGAAACTAACTTTTTCTCTGAGTACCTTAGTACATTAACTATTCACATTATACAATTTTATTTAACTTTGTCTCTGTGCACCTACTGTTAATATTAATAACTAATACCATAGTACATATGCACATAATACTATAGTACATATGTACATAATAACCAACAGTGTTTGTGTGTGTTCACCACCTTTTTCTTTAGATTAAATAGTTTTATCATTTCAGGGATATATAAAAAGACAAGCAATTTACGCCTGTATGACATGTTGTTATGATGCTAAAATAGATCCCTTGAAAAGAGCTGGAGTTTGCTTGGCTTGCAGCTTAATCTGCCATGAAAACCATGAGTTGATTGAATTGTACACAAAGAGAAACTTTCGCTGTGACTGTGGCAATGCCAAGTTCAACTCGCATCCTTGTCAATTCAATTCAAACAAAACGGACCTTAATGAAGACAACAAATATAACCAGAACTACAGTGGATTATACTGCACTTGTCATAGACCTTATCCTGATCCAGAATCTAGTGCTGAAGATGAAATGATCCAATGCATTATTTGTGAAGACTGGCTTCATGCATCACATTTGGATGCAGTTGTCCCTGATGAACCTTATTCTGAAATGATTTGTAAAGATTGTATGGAGAAAAATAATTTTTTGCATGATTATAGCAGTTTAGCCATTACAGCTGAAAATGTAAATGTTGACATTGCCAGCACTAGTGATGCTGTTATTAATGATGTTAGTGATGCTGTTAATGGAATAACAGAAAGTCTAGAAACATTAGAGAAAACTAAAGAACTAGATGTTGAAATGAAAGTTGAAACTGAAAGTAACTTAAGTGATCAAGCATGTACTAAAGTTGCACCTCAGATTGAAGATAAAACTGAGTCTATATCAAATTCTGAAAATGATACAATAAATGACCACACAAATGAGCTGAAAAACGAAGATGTAAGTAATGATACTAATTTCAATAAAGTGACAAAAATTGAAGAAAAAGAACATTTTGGCAGAGAAACTTTAGAAGCCAAAGCTAAAGAGCAATTGACTGAAGATAATATAAAAAATACACTTTCAGAAGATACTGCACTAATTGCTGAAAAGGATAAAAGTGATTGTGAAATGAATCTTCCAGATATTAATAAGGAATTATTATCTGTCGATGAAGAAACCATTAAAGATAGTGGAAACCATGTGGATAAAGAAGAAAGTAAAGAACCTATTGCACAAGACACAAACATAACCACTACCGATAAAGCTAACAGTATCAACGACAAGCCTCTCACAGAAAATAATGAAACTAAAAATGTTACTGACATTGATCAGAATCTCCTGAAACTGGAAGAAGATCTTTTAAATGAACCGTCTAATACAGCAGTACCTACTGATCAACAACAAGAAGAAGTCGAAACTGAAATAACAAAATCAAGTACTGTATATGAAAAAGAAACAGTGATAGGTACTGACAATGAACCAGTGACAGATACTGAAAACACAACAGTTGTTGAACATTTTATGGATGTAAAAGAAGAAACTGAAATGGATGTTGTTGAAAAAAAAGAGGAAAGTGATTCAAGTAACACAGAATTGCAACATACAGTCTCTGACAATCCTGCAACAACCAGTGAAGCAAATGATGAGTTGGAATCTATCAACACGTTAGAAACAGACACTCTAGAAGATACACAAACTAAAGATGAAACACATACTAAAGATGATTCAACAAAAAATGAAAAAGACAGCACAAAGGATGAAAAACCCAATTCTATAACAACTGATCATCCCAATAAAGAAAGTAATATTGGGAATGTCAATGAAACTGTGACTCATAGTAATAATGAAAACAAAAGAAAGTTATCAGTGGAAGAAGATAACGATGATGGCGCTAAAAGGGTAAAACCTAGTGAGATAAAAAATTGTATAAGGCCAAGGGGAATAATAAGACACCTAAAAGGTGCAACATTCTGGCCTTCAAACTTCCGGCAAAAACTCTGTACATGCAATGAGTGCCTTTCCATGTACAAAGATTTGGCTGTTCTATTTTTGATAGACCCTGAGGATACAGTTGCTGCATATGAAGCTTTAGGCAAGGAAAGAAGTAATGGAAATTCCCAATATGAAAAGGGCTTACAAGCTCTATCCTCGCTGGATCGGATTCAACAAATAAATGCTGTTACAGAGTACAACAAGTTGCGGGAGAAATTGTCAGATTTCTTGAAGAGTTTCATGCTTAAAAAGGAGATTGTAAAAGAGGAGGATATAAAAGCTTTCTTTGCAGGCATGAAACCAAAACGGGAGCCAGATGGAGTATATTTCTGCAGATAAAATTTATTGATAAGATTTTCCCTTATATTTTGTGATTTAATTATTTAGAATTACTGTTTAAATATTCATATGCTTTTAGATACATTGGTTCCAATTGCAATTCCTTAATATGTGTTAACAATATAAAATATTACAAAAACTGCATTAACAACTTGATGTATATGCTATTTGACAGTATGTACTAAGTTTTTTAACTACTGAGAATTAAATTGTAAATTAGTAAATGTGAACATATTGAACAAATTGAATATATTGACTGTATGTTCATTATCAACTGTTTCAAAAGTACACATTCAATTCTTATTTTGATTAAGCTTTAAAAAAACAGTGGTAGTTATATGTTTGATGTCTTATTTTAAAAATGTACTAGTATTCCCTTTTAAGAACTTTTTAAGATTTTGTAACCAATTTTTATCAATAAAGCTAAACTTTGTGCTATGATTTAGTTTAAATCTTGATTATTTATTTGTACCTTTCATTTGCAGATCACACTTCATTTCACACATATCCCATTTCTGAAAAACATAGGTTGAATTATTTGAAGATTCGTTTGAACACATTTCATTACCACCTGAATGTATTATATAATTAGAACTTATAGCAGTGACCTGAACGAGCGACAGAGGCAATCAAGGCCATTACCATTTTGCACAGTCCTGAGTACCTGGAGTCATACCATTTTTTTTATAGAACAAGAGGAACAGGCAAGCAGTGGGTCGCTTAACATTAATTGAACCGACGCCCATGGACATCAACGCCAAAGGAACTGCAGATGCATTGCCAGCCCTTAAAGAAAGAGTAAACTCTCTTCTTGAAGGCCAGAATTTCTGAAGAAAACTGCACGGTTGTTGAATGCTTACTTACTTACTTACCATCAAGGCGGTGGGGATGGTATCTGAAGCTCTGTTGTGTTGTACAATAGCGAATGGCAACTGCAAGAATTATTTTTGAATAATCACGCTACTTTAGTAAGTTGACAATCGCGACTGCTGAACACTTTTGTGACAATTTTGTTGTCTTTCTCATCAAAATGAAATCTAGTCAAAATTAGAATTCAATAAAACAGCAAATAAAATTGTTTGAATTTATTATGGTAAAGATGACAGTGTGGAGGATCACGCGTACAGAATGTCGTAGTGTCCGGGACGGTACAGCAAGTGCACCAGCGGCCGTGCGCCTTCGGGGAAGTCGTGTGCTATCACCTGCGCAATGATAAACATTATCTAAATTACATTAGTTTACATTGCACAACTAAACTTTACCTCAAACTAAAAAAATAATTTCCCATCCTATTGCTGCATGAGTTTTTAAATTGGTGGATCTAACTTTTACACGCAAAACCTTAATTTAAAATGTTTTATGAGCAAAGGTTTCATCACTGCAATGCAAATATGTTGTTACAAATTTAGTGTTTTTTCTCTAATAATTCTAGTTTTTAATTTACATAAGATGTTATTACCTGGCTGCCCTCTCCACGGTCCATATACTTGACTCTCACACCTACATTTAGTGCGTTGCTGAGTGCTATTATGTGGATGTGATCAGACTCCTTATACATTGGTTCCACTTCCTGCAAAATATACATGATTACAAATATATGCAATATTGGTTGATAAGATTAAAAAGCGCCCAAAATTAATGTAATTGAGTCCAAACCAGCTTCGAAATATAATTTGGTTAATGATAAAAAGCTATGGCATTAGAACAATTTGTTATGCACCAATGCAGCTGAAGAATATATGTAACACATCCCTTGCTGCTATTTGACAGGTTTAAAATATCATAGTCATATATCATTACTTTCTAAATGTTTTAATCTTGTATTAAAAGAGAATATTTTGATAACCTTCCAAATGTTGCAGAACCTCTGTTGATTTGTATTCAATGGTGCCATGATATTCAAAAGAACATAACATTAAGTTATTGAAATTGGTTATTTAAGTAAATTGAAAGCCATTTTTCTGTTGTAACATATACTATAAAAAAAATTGTTTTGTCTTTACAAGTTTCTCTATGGCTTCAATAAAATAACATTGTATGGCTTCTAATGCTATTATATTGTGACCAATTGAAATTTAAAGCCACATGGTATGCTAGTTTTAAAAATTATTGTTTTTATTTTGAAGCCAGCAATGTATTGCACATCCAAATAATTAACAAATACTGATAGATAAAATTGCTCTTTTTGCTTTTCTTGTGTTTGCCCAAATAAAATCTTATAAAAATGTACACTTTTTCCTCAATCTGACTAATTTTTAGGAGAATTTTATTAACTTTTACACTATTTAAAAAATCAACAATGTCAAACCTGTCTACAGAATTCAGTAACAGTTCTGGAGCCTTCTATGAAGTTCTGGTAAAAGTTGTGCTGCATCTGCAGCTGACCAGAGGTAACGAGGCGCAGGTACACTACAATGTAGTCCGAGTAGCCCTGCTTGTTGAACTTGTCATGCAATTCATCACGCACCTCCTCCAGGGCCTCGGAACCAGCCCCGGCTTGCTCACCTACTCTTTGAACAACTTCAATAAACTGTAAAATCACAAAAGTACAAATTTCATCACAATTAATATCTGAAATATATGAATTATGTATGTCTATTTGTTCAAATAAACTGTCAAAGGGTATAAAGTTACCATAATATGCTGAAACTATTACTTCATAGCGAATCCAATATTTAAAAGAGTTATCAAGGAGTTGCAAATAAATAATGGAAGTTGCAATATCAAAAAGAATTTATCTGAAAATCATAAAATTTAAGTAACTTTTGTAGTAACAAAATTGTTGTAAGTATTATGCTCTGAAATCTGTAGTGTGCTATTATAGAAGACTTTAAAAAAAACACGAGCAAAGTCTTTACGATCACTCGGACGTCAACTAAAAAAAATGAAAACATAACCTTCAAATTACATACCGTTTCATAGAAGTCTTCAACCGTAAACTGTGGGAATCCTAAGGCAACCAGTGTATCCTTTGATTTTTTTGCTATTTCATAAAATTTATCGTACTCGGCTCTATCAGTTAAAAGATGTTCTAAATACGCGTATGAGAACGCCCGAAAAAAGCAGTTGCCATCAGGACGTGTTCTTCTAATGTATTTGTATTTTGAAGATAGGTCTTTGACTTTTAAAAGGTATATGGGATCTTCAGTATATTCTTTTTCTAGTAACGATAAAACTTCGAGATCGCCAACAAGGGGTATCGACTCTGAGATCTAAAAACAAATAAACACGATGTTGTTATTGTTTATACTAGTGATAATTAAAAGTTTAATATACAGATATGCCCATAACAAATATAACCTAACTTACCTCCTTCTCTATCTCCCGTTGTTGTTTCATTATCAGCTCATCTTGATTTATTGAATTATCAACTAAATTACCGGTGCAAGCGCTACTGCTAGATGCATCGTCCGCCATTTTCAAATTAATAAAAAAATCGTTTTGACACTTGTTTGACACCTGCCTGACAACAATTGACAATCGTCCAAAACAAATCAGTTCAGAAAATCAAATAAGAATTAAGCTAACAAATAAAATGTTACACTACTTTTTTATTTTGTAAAATTGTCCTAATATTTAGTGCAGCGAAAGGCAACATATCCTGTTCACCCCAACTTTAATTCTTTTTCGTTGCGGAAAATGGGATATGGACGGCTGACGCAGCCGCTTTAGGTAAAATGTACACCTATGGATGTGTGATGTAGATCGGCAACGACAACATTGTATAACTTATGTCTAACGATCATTGAGCTTTTATAAGCAAACTCGTGAAAGTATTTCTGGACAAATGAAGGGTTTATCTGATATTCGTTGCAAAATGTAATAAAAAGATTTTTTCTTCTTTCCATTCACCCATCTTCAAAAAGATGGCTAAGGAGGCCTGAAAACACTGCCTACGAAACAAGTTGACAGCCAAATCCCCGTTATGTAATAAAATATTATAATTAAAAAACATAAAAAAGAGTTCAATAATTTTATTTCCTAATCTGCAAACATATCTTCTATTTTCTTCTGCACTTCTTTCTCAGTTTCCGAGTTAAGTTTTTCCGGTAACAGTTTAACAGCTTCCATGTCTGCTCCTTCTCCATCTTCAGCCACCGTTTGTCCTTTCGCCTGTAGAATAAATTAAGAATATCTTAATTTTTATCAATAATCCAAAATTAATTCCAAAAAAATTATCACCACAGTAAGTAGTAGTACTTTGTTTCACTGATGTAGTTATCATTTTTACCAATACCGATGGAAGTCAGCAATCTCTGCCTACACTGTATACTGTAAGGCTGCTACATAAAGAGGCCAGTTGTATGTAACATGCAAAGAACCCCTTGTTTGCCTCTAGCTTCTTTGAAGGAACTACTGAAAAATTTTATAACTCACCTTTTCCAATTGAATTTCTAACTGCATGATGGCGCGCTCGAGACGATAGTTGTCAGAGACGAGTTGCGCCCAGCGGCGGCGCAACGCGCGCAGCCGCGCTCCGCTCGCCGTCTGTGACCGTTTACGCTCCCAGTTCACTGCTGCAATTTGCTTCCTGTGTAATACATACAAAACTGAAATAAGATATGAACGTCTATAATTAAAAGAGAAGAAATAAGGCAATTTTTTAGTCTCACAGATATGTTGTGACATCAGATACAGTTATGTTGTGAACTAGATCTCACATCATAACTGTATCAGAGTCTAATATGAATCATGTAATATGTACTTATTTAAATAAGGCATAATTGATTGTGTTCTGGTATAGTCAGCCATTTGTTTGTGGTGTTTAAATGATTCTTGTCACAATAATTTAAGATGCAAGCAATAAAGACATTTTTCGACGTCGACGTCTCTATAATAGTTTATCAAATGATCTGGACATCTCCAATTCTAAGTATGTGGTATTTTGAAAAGTCTTAACAAAATTATGTTAACTTTGTTTTTACTGTTTTCTTCTTTTAATTTCTACTTAATAACTACATATGAGTGAGATTGCATATTCTTAATTTGTTGTCATGTTGTGTACACACACTTTGTTCTATAATCTAGCTTGTAAATACTGTGTCTATCCATAAGTATGTAATGATTATAAACTGTTATTTGTACCTTAGTAAATTAAAAAATAAAAGTGTAGGAATAATATAAACCGTTTTAGGGAATTAGGTGAAAACGTCATACCTCAATTGAGTGTGTTCGTTCTGTGAACGAGAGACGAGAGCTTGGAGAACATTCAGATATGACCTCCAGGCCTCAGTTCCATAGTGCAGCTGCAGCTCCAAATTGAGTACTCTAGTGGCTTGATGAGACAGCTGTGCGTGAGAGTTGTCCACTGCCTCTGACCATGCTGTCGGCTCGCCCAGCCTACCTGCTGGAGGTGGAGGCAGCTCATATCTATAAAGAGTAAGTAGTCATCAGTTATTTATTTAAGTGCAATCCAAAAATTGTTGGATGAGTAATTTTTTTTATAGCGGCATAAATATCACTATCAATTAAATGGTTAAGGTTTTGCCAAAAGCACACATTAGAGAAGGGGGATCATAATATAGTAGTAAAAAAGTATTTTAATAATAAATTATTTGAAATGGCTTTTATTACTTTCAGGAGAAGTCTCTCTCTAGATTATCTCTAGGCCATGGTAAAAAAAATAGAGTACAGAGATGTGTCTTGAATGATAATTCCCAAGAAGGGTTTGCATAAGGAAGGCAATAAAATATTGACCAAATCACTCACAGTATGAACTACAGTAGAGTCCAGATATGGAAGGTTGGTACATAGTGTACAAACCCTACTTAAGTGGGAAAAGGGCAGGGAGATGATGATGATGAATTAAAGCAAAATTTAGGTTTCATTAGTTTTAATTAAGTTTTCAAGCAAACCGAGAAAAAGAAACTGTTGACTACCTTTTCATAGAAAGAGGCTCCATTGGTAATCTCTGTTGAACTCGTTCCATCTCCCTCTGTAGAGCAGCAGTTTCAAATGCTGTGCTTAGTTCAGGACCAGTGTTTTCTAAATAATTCTTGGTTGGTCTATATCTTCTACATTCTTCCTCCACCATGGCCAAAGCCTGCAAAAATATGTAATTATCTCTGTTGCATAGGACTGAGCCATCTGAATACTGGCTAACAAACAACCACAATATTTAAATGATAGCAAATTAGCTAACTACATTTAAGGTAAAACACTTTGCAATACAACCCTAAGAACTTAAACTATTTTGATTGCATCAATTGTGTTTATTCCTTTACCAATAATATGAAAACTGTAGTATAATGTTGCATGTAATCAATAAATCGGCTTTAAAGAGTCTAAACCAGTAGTTACTGAAGTCGTATATATCATTAAGAAAACATACAAACATAACTTTGTTCCCTGTCCATTAAAAAACTATTAGGTTATGAATTCACATCATAATTTTTTTCATATTCTAGTGTTTGTAAACAAAGGCCTTCGATTTAATAAGATAAATACAAACAAATATTGCAAAATTTATGGCTTGTGATATATTATCGTTGAAAAAAAATGTTATATCTACCGCTTCTCTAACACCTGGGTCATCATATCCTTGATCAATGTACGGTAGAGCGTCAACGACTACTTCTCCTGCCATTTCCGTCTTGAAACAATAATCTGGAAGTGTAGTAAATTTATAGAAGTGTAAAATACTGTTAATTATTATTGAATTAACACAACATATTTTCTTTGTTATGACTTTGCGTGTCAGTAATGTCAGGTGTCAAAGAATAACAATTGACATTATCAAACAAAATATAAGTATTATTAAACTCTTTGGCAACACTTTGATAGAGCTTTTTATATAATGAAAAACAATTCTTTTACGTAATCAAGACTTTTCAACTTTTGCTTTGCACCTTTGCTATTAGAAATTTGCGTTAGGAACATACAAGATCATTCATCCCCTTGTTCATTTTCCCACGTTTAAGTGGGGTCAGTATAACACGTTTCCTTCTTCCACGTCCTTCTATCAGTCGTCACTTCTTTTTTGCCCATGTTATCTGTCTTTAGTTACATGCAACTATCAACAGGAAATTAAATATTTATAAGTTGAGCAGCGGCTCACCAATAAACATTATTCTCATATCTCAATTCTCATTGACACTGTATGTATGTAATGTATTCGAAATTGATAGCTATTTGTGCAGAACTTAATATTAAAAAAGAATAGAAAAGTAGTCATTAGAGAAAAATATATTTTCAATCCATGTTTATAAATTTACTTCAATGACATTAGTAACTGAATATTCACAAGGCTTCAAGTTTTACCTACGAATATTGTCATTTATTTAAAAATATAGGCCTAAATATGTTTTCTTCGTGTAAATAAAATTTTCCTAATATAAATATATATCAAGTATCATTATTAAGGAGTAACTTTTCTTTAATTATAACTGAACCAATAAAATATCAGAATGCAAGAGTTACTTACAAATCAAGAAATAGAAAAATTAGACCTTTCTAAAGTATGTTAAGTTTTTTTTTGACAAGTATCTATTAATTTTGTTATTAACATTATAATTTACTATAATTTACATAAAAAAAATTTCAGGTTACAGCTTTACAACAAAAAAGAACACTTGCATTCTTAAACCATTTTGTGTTAACTACAGTACAGTTCTTGAACACTTTTTCAAAAACATGTGAAAAGAAGCTAATGCAGTTTGAGCAAAAACTGGAGAAAGTTGAAACTGCAATGGTTTTGTTTGAAGCTCGGGTAAATTGAATAACCATTAATGATTGTTTGACCGCTTAGACGACAATGATGTCATAATTGTTGGTCTAGTGCAAGTAAACAACTATGCCAACAACCAAGTGTTAGAAACACTTGATTAGTTAATTGTCTGCATATCTTTTACATTAAAGTTATCTAATCCATTTATAATTATTAAAACTCATATAGGATACTTATTTCTTAGCATTAATTATATTTATTAGGTCAAAAATTGTAGTTTGATACATCAAAACTGTGACATTACTTATTCATTATTGCACAGGAAAGCTTTAATAATTTAATTATTGTTGATCTCTAGAAAATAACTAATGAAAACCCTTCTTTCTAGTTGTCATCTATTCCAGAAATCAATGAAACATCCGAAACAAATGCAACAGTGGAATCTCTAATTAGTTCTGAAACAAAACCTGTAGACCAAGCAGATACTGTGAAAAAGGAAGAGAAAGATAGTGAAGATAAGCCTAACAGTGATGTCTCTAAGACCACTGACACAGTTGAAACAAAACCAGAGTATGAAAAGTTCATAAAATTAGTTCAAGTTGGTGTACCACTTGCAGCCGTCAAATTAAAGGTGTCCATAGAAGGACTAGATCCCAATGAATTAGAAAGTTTATTAAAAAAATAACATTTTAACATTGTACAACAAATATACTTTAGATATAAAACTGGCTTAAGTGAAATGAATTATCTTGTATCTTTATTATTTCTTGTTAGTTTAGATACCCTAGGATCTATCTCAGTGACCTGGAAAACTTGTCAAAGAATTAAATATAATCAGAAACATGTACGAAAAAATGTTACTTAAATGTCTGAGTACAGAACAGTTAATTTTGTTTACCCTAGAGAGTTTAACTATTTTGCTGCAGTAACTTTTTATCTGTTCTAATGATATAAAGAGAAAAGATTTGATTAGAGTTTTGTTCCCGATAAAAAAATACTGAGCTAATTAAAAAAAATCCTTCACAACTTGAAAGGTTTATCCATGAGTAAACTAGGATCTTTTACCATCTCACCAAATCAGCTGGAGTAAGTAGCATTTGCCACCTTCTAGTATAAAAGAGCTATTGTGTTGTAAATAAAAATTAAAACATCAGTGATATTAAGAGACAATTAGAATGCACAGATGGAGTCAAATACAATGAACTGCTGAAGAAATTGTGTAATTAAATAAAACTGATTGAATTTATATTTTTAGAATTGGATGTATGGTGATGGTTAATATCCTTGGGAGTTGTGTTAATTTTTTTTTTATGGAAAGGCATAATATGTTCTGAAACATAAACAACGGTAGATATAGGGCCCCTGCATATACCTATATATTTTAACATCTGAGCAATGTTTTGAAACACTGAGTTACAGTAGTTAAGCTGCAACTATGTAAATAATAAAAATAAAATCTACCTTCAACCATCATATGAAAAAGATGTAATGTCTCGGTACTGATGATTATAGATGGCATTTAAAGCAAATTTAATTCAATACATTTTTAGGTTATATTTTCAAAGGTATAATGTATCTAGAATGTAAATGCAAATATTACTATAAAAATATTTCATTAGTATTTGTATAAAGTTAAGCTAAATAAGTAAAATCACCAAGTGGTAAAAAAAACACATTTTACATTTTAAGTTTTTAACTTATTTATTAGCCAGCCTAGAACTGGATCATCTGTCCCTTCCTCTTCTTATCACCTCCAAGCTCAAAATGTTTGCAGCGCTTCAGTGCCACTTGCGATCTCACTTTGCAGTCAGCACATTCCAAACGGAGCACAATTTTCTTTGTAGTTTTTGCCTTAAAAACAATATGTTGATTGTGACATACTGAATAATACAGAAGAAAACAATTTCTTGTTAATTAATAATGAGATTTACCAATGTTTACTTCTTTATGTTCTTAGTGTGAATTAGAAAGTGCTACCAGTTTTCTATGAATAAGTTCCACATTTGACAAGAATGAGATAAAAAATATTTATTTGAACATTTCTCTCTTCTCTACATAAAAATGATATTGATTAAAACTGGCTCGTAATCAAATTCTGGTCATCAGATTATAAATTAAACGTTTGGTTCACTATCCTATCACTGTATATTCAACAAAACTTTTATTATATTTAACCAATACAAACAACACAAATGTACACAATTAAACTATGAGTGTGTGTGTGGAAAACGATAAATATACATGTTAAGAAACATACATCTAAATAAAAGATATGGAAATGTATGGTTATGGTTTAGGTTATGTTTTCACCTTTTTTTTGAAGATGGGTTTGGACTGTCCACCATAACCCTGCTGTTTGCGATCGTAACGTCTTCTACCTTGCGCAGCGTGCCTTTCTTTGGACTTTTTGTACTGGGTGACTTTATGTACCTTGTGGCATTTGCACTTCTTGCAGTAAGTCCTGCGCTGTTTTGGTACGTTCACCTGAAATAGTAATGACCGAGGATAAAAATACGGCTACCATTTTTTAAACTTAAAGCTTGCACCTTTTAATTTTAAGTACAATTTTCTTTTAATTCAACACAAACAAAGATTTTCACGGATAAATACAAGAAAAGTGGAACACAAACCATTTTGGCGTTTTACAATATCAACCAAACGTCAGGGAAAGAGAGAGCGAGATAAAAATTTTCAATTGAAAGATCTAGCAGTGTTGCTAGTTAAAATTATGACGCCACGAATTTAAATTGGTTTGAACTCAAAACGGACCGGTAAATTTTCGTTTAGCAATGACTTAATTTAATTTTTAATAAAGCTAAAAAGTAAAATGTGACAATGGGTGAGATAAAATTCCATGACGGTCAGAAAAATAGAAATAGCAAACAACTAGTATTTAAATTCCTATTGACGTTCTAGTTTTATTATGTTTAACTTATTCCCGATGAGGGTTGGCGTCAGGCAAATGGCCGGCCGTAAAACTATACCCAAAACCAGTAACAATATGGACTACAGAGACCAGGACACATGGAAGGAAACATAGTACATACTGTGCCGACCCTACACAAGTGGGAAAAGGACAGATATGATAACATTATCTGTGTTTCATCAGTCAAACTAATTTCGCGCCAAAAGCCGAAAACTTCTTTTCCTTGTATGCTCTGTCAACATACCATTTGTTTATGTATGGTTTAGATATTTTTTTACCTTATGATTTTGAAACCTTGCGTTACTTTGAACAAGTAAATTTAAGTTACAATTTATAGTTAATAGCTTATAAAATGAAGTTTTCAATTCCTGAAATATCATGGCATAATAGGGATCCTGTTCTAAGTGTGGATATCCAACCTAAATGCGAAGCGAACGAACCGTTGCGGCTAGCGACTGGGGGAACCGATACTCACGTTTTGGTATTGGAACTTGTAAATATTAAGTTAAAACCATTCATCTGAACAATATTAGAGGTAGTTAACTTAAACGTTGTTGTCTTCTAGATATGGCATATCTCTATAACAGACAATGGTTCTATCAAGTTAGAAGTAGCAGCAGACTTAACACGCCACCAGAAATCAGTAAATGTCGTGAGATGGTCCCCAGATGGAAAACTCCTTGCGTCAGGCGACGATGAGTCCATTATATTTATTTGGAAGCCAAAAACCGAAGACTCAATGACATCAACACAAGAACAGGTCGAAGAACAATATAAGGAAACTTGGGTAATCCATAAAGTAAGTAGGAACAGTTGAGTCGAAAGAGTTCAACTTTTTTTTAAATTTCCTCAATCTTTAGTTACCTTAGTAGTAGGGCGCTATGTTTCCCCAACTCCACGGCTAACGCGTATTTTTCGTATTTAGTTATTTTAAAAGAAAGTATAGCTCCAATATTTTTTACTATGAAGTGGTTGATGACTCACAGATGGTTATATTCAATATAGCAAGCTTAGGCAGGGTCACTTTCTCTTTTATTTACAAACCCCTTATCCTTATTAATTAAAAAAAATTTTGTAAGCAATATAACTTTATATTTTGTAAATATGTGTAGACACTGCGAGGGCATGTAGAGGATGTCCTTGACATAAGCTGGTCTGGGGACTCAGCACACCTGGCCTCCGGTTCAGTTGACAACAAGCTTCTCATGTGGGACATTGCAAAAGGTCGATACACTTGTCTTCTGACTGACCAGGGTTTTGTACAAGGGGTCTCCTGGGACCCCAAAGGACAGTTCATTGCTTCTGCAAGTAGTGATAGGTGAGTAAAACAGATCAAATTGATAATGACATGAAATATTTTTTTCAACAAACATATCAGTCATTCTTAATATTTGTTTATTATTAGTTTTCCAAAATGCCTTTACCTAAATATAGTTTGTTCTGTAGAAATCTATATGATACTAATACTTTTATTAACATTTATTTCAGAACTTTTCGTGTGTTTGATGTAGCAACTAAAAAAGTTGTATCAAGAAGCAGTAAAGCAGTTCTGCCATTTCCAAAAGACCATGCACTCTATGACTTGAAAGTTCGTCTGTACCATGATGACACTCTCCAAACATACTATCGGAGGCTAGAGTTCAGTCCGGATGGGCTCTTGATAGCTGTTCCTGCTGGCCGTATAGAGCCCGAGCAAGGCAAAATGGATGTTAAGCCTATCAATGCTGTTTATATTTACACTAGATACTCATTAAAAGTGTAAGTTGGTGCATACTTAAATTGAAAGTCACTTACCTGATATTAAAGGACCACCAGTACTCATAGATATCGGCAACAAGTTAATGAACTGTATATGTGTTCTCATCCTTTATGGTCAACAAAAGATATAGATATGGATTTCCATATCTATATATGTTCTGTATTTACAGAACTTTGTGAGGTAAAATATTTCCTTACCGTACAAATACTTCTAGTTCTACCATGCATCTTGCTGCAGTTTACATACCTGCCTTCAAAGACAGACAATCTAATCTTAGTAGTTATCTTATTTTGTGTGTGAAAATTGGAATATCAATTTTGACTCTTACTGAATAGAGTTTGTTACTATTAATTAAAATAAAATTGTTTACATCTGCAGGCCTGCCTGTGTGCTGCCATGTGGTGAGCCAGCTCTAGCGGTGCGCTGGTCGCCCGTGCGCTACAAGCCGAGGGCGGGCGGGCCGCAGCCGGCGTTCTCCAGGCGTGGGCGTCTGGTCCTCACCGTCGCTACCAAGCGCTCAGTACTGCTGTACGACACACAACAGAAAACGCCAATCGCACTCATATCCAACATACATTATACAAGGTAAACAAATAAGTATTTATTGCTGTTGCTTTGTTTTAAATTTGAATTTACATTTTAATTCTAAATTAAATTTAATAAAATTTCACTATCTCTAATTTATTAAGCATTTAGATTAATAAAACCTTATATTAGAATCAAAATTTTGATACAATATGTTATAAACCATGGATGCACAGACCTCGGCCCGCGGGCCGCATGCGGCCCGCCGGTCGAATACTGGTGGCCCACCGACAGAATACTGGTGGCCCGCCGACAGCAAAAATAATACTCTCGTACATTCGAAGAATATTTAATTCTATTCCAGAATAAA
>DWLR01000253.1:0-30106 GCA_018246295.1 Papilio alexanor hazarajatica
CCGCCCGCACCGGCCCAAGCCGCGGTCGCCGCCGCTGGCTAACTAAATTTTATGCTAACGACGCTATAATTCATTAATGCACTTAACTTTAATGAACATCGGTTAAAGTTTACCTTAAAATTTTAACAATTTTACAAGAAAAAGAAACGTCTGCTTTTTTATAAGGTATGGAAATGATCTTCTCAAATAGAAATTTAATGATGTCAATGACACTTAATTGTCTATCCGTGCACCTCTTGCAGACGACCCAAAACTACTACAATACTGAAAAAATAAACAAAAAAATGTCTAGGTTTGGACCACGAGTCTTGTGGTTGGTGTCCAACGTTAAATGTATTAATACATATTTAACATTTTTGATTGTTCTAAATATGTTAAAAATATAGTAAAGTGAAAAAAAAAATATTTTACATGGACGAATGGATTTAAAAGTTTTATAAAGTTGTTATAATCAGGACTAGAAGTTTATCTGTTAACAACTAAAAATAATAATTTATATACAGGTCACAATTACTAAAAAATATTAATGATATCTACAAAATCATCATCGATCAACAATATTAGACCAGTTAATATGCGTTTCACGATAGTTATTTATATATACATATATTTAATTTGCTTTGTTCGTAATTAACTAAAATAGTTTTTTGTTGCCTAATAAATGTGCATCAAACGGTCTATACGTTATGCACATATGTTCGGCGGTGTTTTAATTCACCTTGCGAGACTAGTGCAATTCCGTTCCGCCATGGCGAGCGGCAGGCGACCTCCGCGTGGATGCTGCGCTGCGTGCCGTACAGTGCGGCAGCGCGACAGGTGGAATGCGGCGGGGCGGGGGCACAGGGCGGAGGTAGGGCCGTTGCAAAGGTCGCGTGCGCAGCTGCGGCAAGGGTGACTCAGCGCGCGACATTGCATGGCGCCTGCTCACTGAGGGTCTGTAATTTCAATGTTTTATTTTTAAATTTTATGATAAATACCCATTTCATGATGTCCAATTTATAAGTTACAAACATAAATTCGACCATTTTTATTTGTCTGTACGTCTCTGTCTCTGTAGTATTTCTATACAGTGTAAACTCTTTATAACTTCAACGTCACTTGATTAAACGACAAACTCCCTAAAACTTGACTAGGGTTGGTTTACCTTGTTTGCGATACAATAATACACTATATAGCGTCATATTCACTCTATTTAACGACAACAATACGACAATACAAATTATTATTATAAGAATGGCGGCTGTGTACATTTTTTTGTTTGCTGCTATGATGTTTTGTTTTTTAGCACCGGAGAGGCATAAAAATTACGAAAACAGAGCCGTAGTGGAATGCTAACCATCAAGATGGTGTGGATGGTATTTGGCGTTCTATCGAGTGGTGCGATGACGAAACTCAGCGGCAGGAATTGTTCCAAATAATTCTTTGGAATTGTCCCCATGGTAGAGGCGGTACAAAATGCAAAGAGAACTGAGGTCTTTTCGCAAGGCCAGTGAATCAAGCCGATCAGTAAAAGCTCGGTCATTGACGATTCGAGTCGCTCGTCGCTGTACACGGTCAAATGGAAGAAGCTGGTATTTGGGAGCACCAACCCCAATGCGAGCAGTATTCTATATGAGGCCGAACCTGAAATGTAGAGTGTATGAGAAAAAAAGAGGAAAAGCGACGAGCTGTCTTTGAAGTCTGTGTCATAGCACTGTTCAAAGGACACGCAGAAATCCCACATGTAAATAGCAGTATTTGAGCCGGCAGTAGGTGCGGCCCTCGGGCCTCTTCGGGCAGTGTCCTTGCGATGTAAACTGTGCTGTCTCGTGAATAGATTCAATTAATGTTAGAAATGTTTAGGTTTTTTTTTGCTAAACAAGCTAACTGCTCTTCGCATAGATGTGTTCGGTGTAGGGGTACATCGCAGCAACACGCGTAACTACAACACTCTCTAGCATGTTTAACAAGGACACGTCATAAAAATTGTTTCAACACGTGAAGGAGTCGGCTATAGCAAATTTTGGAACCAATTTGCTTAAAAATACGCAAGCACACCTCTCGCACTAAGAATGCATTCGTCGTATTTTTTTACAAAACAGGATTTTGTACTTACAATTTTTTTGAACGAAGTATTTATTTATACAATATAAATTTATATTGATTGCTGATATTGATGTTTTGGTAACAATTTAAATTAGAATCATTTAGGACGAAAACTCATAAAAAAAGAAAATCAGAAATACTCCTTTACAATTCTGTATACTATTAATTTCATTTTGTTTTATGGGTATTTTTTGTTTGTATTTTCATTTTTCTTTTTTCGTTTTTGTATATTTATAGATGGGGCAAATTAATGGAACTCGAAGTGTTTATGTATTTGTAAAAATATTTTAACTGTGTATTGCATGACTGTTGATTTCTAACATAAATAAAAAATACCCATATGTGTCGGACGGTACCGCGTGATAGCGCGGCGCTAGCAGCCGCTCGGCCGGCACCTATCGCTTCGCTCCTATCTGTAATCGCCCGATAATGTATTTTGGAACGTATCCGGGGGCAGTTTTTAGATAATCGATTGCCACAGTACTAGGTTTGTGTGGCGCAGATTGGGCGAGGACTCGTTTCATCGTCTTTATCGCGCTATGTGCGCTACTCGCTTGCCGACAATGAAGCGAACTGAACCCGATGGAATATACCGGAGAAAACCGTCCCGCAAACCGAGAAGGCGCGACAATGCCGCAGTTCCGTAGGAACGTCACAATCATAACCTTACTGTGCCTCGATTCTTAACAAGTACGAGCTTGTTTTTTTTTTTTACAAGAAAAGTAATTTACATTACATTTTTTATTTCACTTACTAGAATATAAATATTTTTTCTAGAATTCAATTTAACTATATAGAACGTTGTAACACGAAATGTCTACGTCATTCGTATTCTGTTTGCGCACATTGAATTGTAATTAAAGTTTTGTAATAGGAACACAATAACTACCAACACAGGACACGGGTCGTGTATCAAGCTGAGACGCCAGGGGTGCTCGCGAGACGCGTCAGGCGGCCCGCTTCGCGACCCGCTGCCGTGCTACCCAAGGGCTGAGGCCAGAGCGAGAGCTCCGAGCAGAAGTAGAACCAAATCCCAGCTTGACGCATCGAAACGGTTGCGATGGAATATTTGACTGGCCCATAGCGAGCCTTTGTTGCATTTTGGTGTAGTCTAATTATTTAAAAAAAAAATAGTAGGCTTTAAAGTTGGTATAAAAATGTAGTGTGATGTTTTCTGTTAAATCTAGAAATTTCGTAGGAATCGACGCGGAGAGAGACTTGTAATAATTTACAGAAATTTAAAATTGTAATGGAAATAATATTAATGGGCTATTTTCATAACAATTTCAAATTTCTAAAAATATTAAGGATTATAAGTTTTCCATTAAAATTATAATAAATCTATTTAATAACATATGTTACTGTTGTAGGGCAACGAATTAAAAAAAATTAAATTATTAAAACATACAATTACATGTGCTGGTCAGTCAGTTACATTAATGACGTGTCGCTGTCGTTATACCCCAACAGATCTAGTGCAAAACTTGTGGTCGACAGGCGACAAGCGATGCATGTCAACTTATCGCCAATGTCCTTCTTGTTACAAGAAAATAATTGACTATTTTACTACTAAAAATATGTCAATCATTGGACGCCTTCAAGCCTGCCTCTACTTCATTACTTTCGCAACATGTAAAGGCATTATTTTATATACCGACCGACCTCGGTGCGGAGGCGGTGGGCCTGACATCTGCTGCGGGCGCGAAGGCGGTCGGCCTGATGACTGCTGCGGTCGCGGAAAGCATAACGAGGACTTCGGCGGTCGAGAAAGGACTCGTTGAAAGCCAGGTGACCCGCTCCAGCTAATAATGTAGTTTATATCTACTTCATTTGAATTTAGGACTCCAGAGACATTGGGACCCGATGCCCTCGGCCTAGAGAGTAGGACCACGACGCGGTCCCCGAAGGGGCGTGAGCGGGACCAGCTGTTCTCTTAACTCCGTCGCCACCACTAGTGCAGCCAACACCGTCATCAAGACTTCAAAAGTACCCATGTCGGGGTCATGTCGCAAGCGGTACTCTGTACCGACACGATTGAAGTTTTGTGTAATATTTATATGCGTATTCGACGATTTCTTAATTAGCCGCCGTGTTGTTTTTTTCGTAATAATCGTTCTTATTAAACCTCGTGTAATGCAATAGTCTTACCACATCGCGTTCAATTAATTGTTTTGGTTAATCGTGCCGGCGGACCTTTGCGCGCTTGCCAAAGCCGACGACGAGTCGTCGTCGGTCGTAACCGCCGTAATTTCGAAACGTGGCTTTGCATACAATAGGGAATATGCATAAAATTTTAATTTGTCTCAAATATTTTTTTCTAGATTCTTTATTGTGTTTACTTTATACTTAAAAGGTATTTTATGTAGTTATTATTTAAACCCAGAGAATTACATAGAAAGTTAAAAATAAGGGAGGGAAATTCAATATTACGAAAGCAAAATGTTACGTCAATGGTCACGTCGTTGGATTTTTCGGCGTCGATATTCATACTGTGTTAGTAGTGCTTGTGAGAAAAATTGTTTAAAACTCTTTTCCTGTGTGATTATTTGTGAATATATATTTGTAGTCATGACAGAAACTGGATTTGTCAAAGCACAATCAATAATCTACCGAAAATAGATGCATTTATGATTTCAGCTTATTTTTCATCAAATCTCGATTTTGAAGTGAAAGCTGCAAGGTAATTATTACGTTACATGGTATGTTCTAGTCCATAACAACATACATTTTTCTTCACAAATGTTAAATAATACTTACTATAAAACGTAACCTATACATACATCATCACTATAATACACATCCATTTGGCATTACAATTGTTCCTAAATTCCTAATTTACGTCTAAATCATTATAATTTACACCAAATATTATGTTATCGAAGCACTCAGTTATGATATGTTTATATATTTTTAGTAAATATTAGTTTATTATTATTTAAGTGGTTGTTTGTTTCAGATCAGATCATATATAATTGTATGGGAAGTACTGGGTCCTGCTTGATTAATATCATATACATTTGTATTGGAAGTACTAGGTCTTGCTTCGTAGTCATTACTTTGTGGAGGTTCACCAATTTCTAAAATATTACTACCTTTGATAGCAGACTCTGAAAGAGCTTAATTTGCCAGTGATAATCTTTGCCATTTAACTACGTCCATTCTTTCAACTGATGGTAGCATATTACGTTTTTTACACAAAAATATATGAGCAATAACTCGTTTCTTTAACCGTGGAATACATTTTTCTCCTTTCTGTTTTATTATGTTATATTCAGTATAATTAACTGAATCTTCCTTAACCTGAAATAAATCATCAATCGTCAAAATTTCGTAAAACCGCAATGGGAATAACCAAGCTCGTTAGATACATTTTTAATGAACTTTTGTAAACAAGGTTAATTTTAGACCGAATCTTCTAATGCTTGATAGCTAATTCACAATAAGCTGTACATAAATATAGCATAATTACGTTAAAATGATCTAACAAAACAAAATACAACCGACAATGGAGATAAATTATACCTTTTCATCATCATACACCATTTTTTCACCACGAAAAAATGGTGTATGATGATGAAAATAAAATACGAAAAAACACTTTATCGGCTGTACTAATAATAGTGTTTTTGCACTTCGGTACCATACAATGCTTGTAAAAAGGTTCTTTACCTACTTCCATGACTTTTATATCAATTAAAACTGAAAATAAGTACAAAGTAACTTAAACGCTATAGTAAACAAACACGGGACATGACTAATGACGTCTTCAAGAGCGCGCGTTAAATTGTGGCGTTTGAACGGCTCAAATTTATTCAATGTTTTAAATTTGACTTTGAAAGGTTATTTGACTAGTTTCACGCCTATTTATATATTTTTACCTATATTACAAAGATGTAAATGATTAATTTAAGAAATAAAAAAACATGCATATTCCCTATTGTTTTTATTCAATATTTATGAAATCGTGTGAAGCGACAGCGATACATACCGCTTACACGGAGCGAGGTGCCGGTTGCCCAGGGCGCCCGTCGGCCCACGAGGATACGTGTCAGCCGACTATCGGTTTTGTAATTTATCCTCAATATGGTAGTTTATTGGCTCCGACAACTGCGTGCGATTATCTTTTATATAAATTCACTAATTTTAGTTCAAGTAAATTACTTATGAATGAAACAATGTATACTTTTAGTATTTCAGAGCAAATGTACAGAAAATGTCAAAATACTCGTACAATAATCTACTGACCAATAAGAAATAATTATGTAAATACTAAGTGTTAAATTATTAACTTATGTGAAACATTTTTAATAAACTAATTAAAATAAAATAACGGCTTAACTCACTTGTAGTTCAGTGTATGGTACATACACACATAGACTAGTTTCGACCCGTTTGTCGAGCGAGTGTCGATGTACTCGCTTATATGTATATATATACATACCATATTTAAACATTTTTACTTATTATTCTTTCGTTATAATTTTAATTATCAAATTTTCCCTTTATTTATAATTTTAAATTTAATGTCCCAGCTGCGACTCCGGCAAAGCAGGAGCAACAAATCAAAGTCCATGTACATGTTATAACAACTACTGTAATTCTCAGATTAATGATAAATGTAGAGTATTACGATAAGGTTATGTGATAAAATAAAAAGATAAAGCTTAAAAGATCTCACTCACATTGCACGACCAGCGCGGTGCTATACTTTTTGAAAATAATTACAATGGGAATGGAACCGAGGACAATATTACCAAAATGCTCTAATATGCTAAATATATTTTATGTTTTATAATTAGATTTAGGCGAAGATGATAGACCCTTAGTATCTATATCCATGCTGACACAGTCGAGGTGATGGGCCTGGGAAATGCGGCGGTAGATACGTAGCATATGGTTTCCTCTGGATCCACTTCTTGCTGCTTGTAAACCCTTGAACTAATGAAGCTCACTCGACGCCTGCTGAGAGCTGCCGTCGGTATCGCTTCCTAGAATAATCTACTGAATTAATTGTAAGACTAAATTACATTACGACTACTCGCATGTTAACCACGGAACAAAACAGGTTCTATTAATAACGTGTTTTGTCTTTATGTGAACTCTTGGCTACGATACATTTATACACATGTTATAACGTAGTCTAATTCCTAATTAAAAATGATACGGAATTCGAAATTGTAATATTAGCAAGTGTATCGAAGGCGGCACCTCGGTGCGGCGCGGCGTCAGCACGACGCCGATACGGCAGCGGCGCAGTGTCGACACTGTGACGTTCCCACGGCACGTCGCGTCCGAATTAATTTACACTTTTTTAGTTTGATTAATATTCGAATCGATAACCTCAGCCCGTCCTTTTGAATTCATAATCGCCACGCACGTATGCGGGCGCCTTTATTTCGTGTACGACATATTGCTATGCGTGCGGTTCAATTATTATTTTTCTAGTGGTGGTTTGTTTGTACAGAAGTCATCAGCAGCGGGGGGCGGCAGGGAGTGTGGCGGGGGCGCCTGCAGACATCACGCCGACTGGACGACCAACAACATTCTTTTCTGTTTAAAATTTTAATACACAATTACTAAAAATGTTGCCCGCGACTTCCTCCGCGTAGAATATGTAATGTAATGTAAGTAAATATTACCTAATTTGGGTATTATTTTTAATATTTTAGGATACTTATTTCCCTAATAATAAACATAAGCTTTGGTTTACTGAAAATAACTTATTTTAATACATTTTATAAACTCCGTTTTTCTATCCTTTCCTTTATTTTTCTTTATTTTTTCTATCCTTTCCTTAAACATAAATATTTTGCAAGTTTGACCCAGCGCATCCTTCATTGTGTATCACGCTTGGCGAGTCCAGTGCTCGCGCGTCGTGTAAGACTAAGAACTTTTTACTAATCATAGACTTGTATTGGATAAAAGTATAGTAGACATAGACAGTTTTGTTTGTACTTCATACGATCTTTCATCTCCTTTTTCTTCCCCATGTAGGTCAAAAATTGAAAAATGCTGAAACAAATGTTTATTCATTTTATATCAAGTGCCTAAATACCGAGTTGGGTGGTTGTATTTTCTTTTTTTGATCTTTAATAAATGACAAATTTCATCCCTTATACAATTCAAGCCTTTTTTTAAAATGTAACTTATGACCTTTTCCAAGGTCTAGTCTATTTTTTACTGAATTTTTACAAAGTCGGTTCCGGTTTATATGTGAAAGCGTGACTATTAAAACTTCCATATATACTTTCTTCCCCTATTACAATCCCACGAAGGTTGAAATTTCAAAAACACTTGAACTGACGTTTATTTATTTCTTTAGAAGTGCCTTAAAGCAAAGTTTCATACTTTTATCTTCAATGATGATGAATTACCATACAAACTTTCAACCCTTATATCAACCCCCTTAACTCTTTCTTCGCAACATAATGTAGCGTGTATCCTTTTCCAAGGTTAAGTCTATCGTTGTACCAAATTTCATTAAAATCGGTTTAATAGTTTAGGCGAAAAACCGTAACAAACAGACAGAGCTACTTTTGCATTTATTAGTGGGAAAAAATAACTAACTTACGTATATTTTCAGTTCTTTTAAATTAAGCATAACCTAACTTTACAAAATCCATAACAAAAAAGGAGACAGTTATCTTGACTTACGCCCATTTTTACCATCGACTCCTAACTTAAAGGGAACCCGCAAAGAAATTTAAGTCCTAGTTTCAGTTTCATCACTGCCAAAGTGTCACTTAAAGTTTACCAGCCAGTCACCACTGGACACTAGTCTGGCCACTGGTCTGGAAAAACATTTGTGTGCAAGAAAATGTTTGTTCAGGACGGGCAGCAGTGTCTTTTTCTTAGTATGGTGGACAATACTGTAATAGTCAACCAAGCGTAGCGATTATGGTACACTTCCCCCCAATAATGCGATCAATAGGAGAGGCCTATGTCCAGCAATGGACGATCAAAGACTGAGATGATGATGATAATAAATATCTCTGTCTAACGATAAAAGAGTCACTAAAACATAATTTACTCTAACAACTGTAATTGTTTCTTATACCTTTATTTGGACGACATAATAATGACATAGGTCAACTGTCGCAAAAAAAATAAAAATTAAATATTATTTTATCACAAGATATACGTGCGATAGCATTTCAGAATCTCGATGAAATCGACCATCTTTTGATAAAACTTGCCTGTTCAGCTTAGATTTTTTTTTTTAGTACGAGTACTCAAAGTTAGCTGATTGTAAACTTAGAGTACATCTATCGATGATATTTACTTATTTTTCTGTAAAAATACATTTGTTTCTGATTTGTTTGATTTGGCAACAAGGTTGGCTTCTTGCGATGTCAAAACAGCATTAAAAAACACAAACTACAAACAATTTAAAACTCTAAATACAATATCTAAAAATTCTACTCGGGAAGTATATTTTTAGTTTTTCAATAAAATAGTTGGTACGCGAGTGTTAACTGTGTGCAGAGCACTGATTTTTTTATTGCCTCATCATAAGAGGGTCTTTCTGCCGATGCGAGGTTATCGTTACCTTCTGGGACACCTTGTTTATTGTAGTAAAATAGTAATTGTTAATGAGTATTGTGATATTTTTGTAACAGTTCATTAAATAACTAATCAAATTTTATTTAAATCGTCACATACTTTTTGTGAGACGGGGTGTTTTTTTGTGCAGTATGTGACAAAGACTTTTCAAAAGATTAAGATTATCCAAGGATACTTTATTATTTTTGAGGAGCAGAAAAGGATACTATTTTGAAAATTTGATAACAAATGTAAATGAAAATTTGATATATTTATGCACTGATTGAAATAAAACAAATACTAAATGTTAAGTAAAGCTAACCACAGCACATTAGTGGAAATCCCATCCGAATCGGTTATGCCGTTTCTGAGATTAGCGCGCACAAACTTACAGATAGAGACAAAAATTTTAAAAATCGTTATTTTGAGTACAATAGCATTGATAAATACCGACCAGTAACATTTTTATTATATGTATATATAGATATAAACAAAACAAACAATAAACTGCGGTAAAACCAACACCAACTTGAACAATAGATTGTTTTTTAGAATAATGGAGGCAAACGAGCAGCGGCACTTAAGTGACACATTAAGTGAACCGACGCCGAAAAAGTACACTCTCTTCTTGAAGGCCCCTAAGTCGCAGTGATTTGAAAATACTGATGGGGACAGATAATTCCACAACGCAGCTGTGCAAGGCAGGAAGTGAAGCAGGGCAGCGCAATCGAGGCACCGAAAACCACATAGTTGTGGAATGCCAACCATCAAGGTGGTGGATATGGTAACTGGAGCTCTATCGTGTAGTGCGGTAACGAAACCCAGCGGCAGGAATTGTTCCAAACAATTCTTCGGAACACTCCCCATAGCACAGATGGTAGAAAATGCAAAGAGACGCGACGTCTCTCCGCAATGCCAGAGGATCAAGTCGATCAGTAATCGCTGGGTCATTGATCATTCGAGTTGCTCTTCGTTGTGTGCGGTCGAATGGGAGAAGCGGTATTCCATTTCTCATGATCTATACTAATGCATGTCTGTAGAGCAGAGTTTGTCTGTAATTTCTGTATTTTTACAACATTAAACAAACATTAAACATTTTCGTAAAATATCAATTCTATGCCTCACTGACCATCTATCATTTTTAAAATTTTTGTCTGTCTATTTGTGCGTCACGATTAAACTTGAAAATGGCTTTACCGATCCTTTTGAAAATTGTTAAACGCAACACATGATTGTGTCCGTTTGCTGTATGTCCTGTTATAAGTCGTAATTTAAGAACAGCTTGATCGATCTTAATGAAAATTGTTATTGATCATTACACAAATGATAGATGATACCTATGTATCTGTTTGTCTACTGCATGTCCCGTTTATAATTTTATAACGGCTTGACTGATTTTAATGTCGACGGTTCATATATTGCATTATTATACAGTTGATTAAATAACTAATCAAATTTTATTTAAATCGCCACATGCTTTTAGTGAGACGGGATTTTATTTTTGAGGAGTAAAAAAGAATACATTTTGAAAATCCTGATAGCAGGTGTGAATATTAATTTTTAAATTGACCAAATCCTATATTTCACTATTTTATGCCATCTAGTGACCTGACGTTGTATAAAGGTGTTAATGTTGCTTACGTTGTAAAAAATTTAACAGTTAATTTTTTCACCCACTTTGTAATAAGCACGCGATCCCGTACAATCGCACCGTCCAACTTTAGTAGGACCATGATCAGCCCATTTGACAATATGGATCGAATGTCAAGTTACATTGGAAATTTCAAAATGTCTATAACTTTATATTATCTTTGAACCAGCATCATTTTATAGAATATCATATACAGTAAACTTAAGTTTTATCCCATTCAACTAAACAGTCATTTTATAGCATTTTTTCTGAAGAAATGTTTAACGTAACGCTTTAATTTTTTTTATTTATACTTTGATTTAGATGAAACAAACTCTCACGATTGGAGTTAATTACAATGCATAGGTGAAAACCGCATCCAAATCGGTTAAGCCGTTTCTGAGAGTAGCGCGCAAACTTTCAGACAAAAAGACATAAATTTTAAAAATCGTTCTTATGAGTTCTATATCATTGGTAAATACCCCCGGTAATAGTTTTGCTCATTTATTTTCCATGTCCAGACATCGATCAGTTACGATTTTATTATATTTATGTATAGATTATTTCTTTTAAATTATGACTTATAAATGATAAAATCAACTATTTGCTTTAACTTTTCATCCAAAAGAAGTCGACAAACTAAATATTAGAATGAAGATCATCTTCAGTTTCCCATTTTTAGAGTTTTCTTTTAAAGTTATAGCATAGCTCCCCTAAACGATAACAAACGGCCATCGACACACCGGAGCAGTGACCGCTCGTCGCACATTGCCGACGCCGCCGGCCGCCGGTGTTGGTAGCATAGCTCATGATGTCGCTGCGGACTGTTACATTTGCTGAAGCAATAACTGATAAATAAATTGATAAATTTATTTATCACTTAAAAAAGATTTTAAAAAAAGAATTAAAAAAGATTGATAAATTTACAGATAAATATAATTAAATAAATATAATAGAGAGGAGGAGAGCTTAGAACTTCTATAGATACAAAAGCAATAGCTAATATACAATTCCGGCTATTACCACTAGCGGTGCAGGTTTTTTTTTAAATTTGCAATCATATTATATGCTGATATATATATCAGCGGTTACTAAATCACTTGAATATTACAGATAAATAAGAACAGTACAAGTAACGCAACGTGCATTAGCCACAATGCGCGTAAAAGGAATCTATTCGTGCATTGACACTAGTGACATAATTGACAAAAGTTTGCGTGCAATGGGGGCGTGGTTCGTGCTCCTAATTAATTTTGTAACGTGCTTTAAGGAGGTTAATAAATTTCGTATTAAGTGTGACCGTTAGTGGGCTAGCGAGCGGGGTGCGCAAGGCGCGGGGCGCCGGTCGCTGGGCGGCAGATGTCGCCGGCGAGCGCATTCCGCGGGCGGCTGCTCCTCGCGCAAACGGGTTTCACAGCCCATGGCCATGCTGAAGTCGACGACACTTTAATGATAATATACGATAGAGGAGCTATTTTGAGAGTGTCCGACATTGCGCGGGCCTGCTGCTACATGAGCGCGTCCGCTAGACAAGAGAGCGCGCGCGTCGCCGCGCTGAGAGACCACGGTTGTGCAAAGGGCACGAAATGAAATATGGTCGCAGCTGCGAGGTACTTGGAAGGCCAAGTCGCATTGGTCCCGTGCAGTGGCAGCCGAGAAACATCCGCTCTGGCCATGCACGATTAGGCGGCGAAAACTACACAGTGGGTCGATGTATATACGTGACGCATGTTTGCTGTGTCATTTATTACTGAGCAAACAAATACTGGAGTATATTTACATGTTAATCGATGTCACCTTTTGCCTTGCCGCGGGCGTCGCTTCCGTCGGATCGTGATTTCCAATTTACAGTACAAGTAGGCGTAAGGGGGGTAGGACGGGGTAGCGGGCAAGACGGGACGGAGGGTCCACGTGTAGTACAAACGACCAATCGCAGCTGCTCTGGCTCGTAATGACGCGACGTTGTATCGTTTCTCAGTCAGCACTGTCACCGGTTTGTAAGTTTACGCGTTTGTGACCTTGCGCCAAAAACACTGTTTTTGTCAATTTTCACGATATGCATAGCATGTGTTTTTCACCTCAATATAAACTGTCAAGAACTCGCTACAAGTTATTATTGTTCATCAATAATTATACCAGGTAAGAATATGTTTGTTTCAATATTTTGATTTTTTTATGGTACGTTATTTTATTCAAAAAAAACGTGAAAGGGTAAGATGGGGATTTCCCCATTTTGGGTAATCCCAATCTTGCCATTCGAAAATAAAATATGACTTTATAATGACATAGGTATTTGTTTTTGATTAACTTTTAATAACTTACTTGATTTTTATCTTCTTTAAGATAAGAGAGGGAGTTGGAATGAAGAAAGTATGAAATATGCGGTAAACATGGTCCGTGAAGTGAAAATGGGGTATAAAGTAGCATCAAAAACATTTTCTGTGCCACAAACTCCCTGGAAAGGAAAGTAAAAGCAGCTCGTGTAGTCTTAAAACATCATGCTGCTCCTGCATCGATAAGAGTACCTTTAGGCCCGAAAAACCGAATATTTTCGGAAGAAGAGAACGAACTTTGCAACTAGATTTTGGATGTGGAAAGTCGTCTTTATGGACTTACAACAAAAGCTTTAAAGGTGTTGGCATACACACTGGCAGTGAAAAATGGAAAGAAACATATCTTTAACTGTGACAAAGGAGAAGCTGCCAAAGATTGGCTTCAGGGATTTTTAAGCAGGCACCCAGAACTATCGATAAGAAAACCAGAAAGCACTTTGCATGTACCGCTGGGTTTAATAAACAGGCTATTGAACAGTTTTTTAACTACCTAAATGTTTATGATGAACGTAAACTTTCACTGGACAGAATTTGTAACTGTGATGAAACAGGAATTTCAGTGGTGCCTAAAACGAGGTGTCAAAAATAATTGCACGAAAAGGCAGAAAACAAGTGGGATCTATTACTTCTGCGGATAGAGGTACTACAATAACTATTGAAATATGTTTCAGTGCTAGTAGCCAATATATGCCTCCAATGATGGTGTATCCAAGAAAGAGAATGGAGCCACAGCTAATGCTGAATGCTGTTCCTGGAGCGTGGGGTGTTTTCATCGATTCTGTATGGATGACAGCTAAGTTATTCCTTGACTGGTTTAAGCAATTCATTGTATTTAGTGGGGCCAGGCCTGATTGACCTGTGATTTTGTTGTTAGACGGCCACAGCATCCACTCACAGAACCCACACACAGACGCTTCATTTGTTCCTGAAACGATAATGGATGCAACAACACGGGAAAAAATAACTTCAGATGTGACAGTTAAAGTATCTGACAAAGCAATTATGGATAAACCACTGATGACTGAGGGAGAGCCTGAACCCAGATGCTCCTCATGGATAAATAGTATCGGAATAAACCAAAGACTAACAGCTCCATCATCAGTATTTTCTGTTGTTAGTCTTCAGCAAGTGATGCATTATCCTGGAACACGTAAAATTTCACGCGTGACAAGGAAACGAGGAAAAACAGTTACCATAACTTCTTCTCCGTACAAAAATGAATTGGAAGAATCAATCGTAAAACGACTGGTAGAGGATAGCAAAAAGAGAAGAAAAGATGCAAAAAAACAAGAAAACCGATCTGACTAAAAAGAAGAAAACTGCCATTAATAAAAAGAATCACGCTTCACCAGAATATGATGACGAAAATAATTTTCCTTGTTTTTACTGCAACGGAAGATACATGGAATCAAATGAAGGATGGGTCGCGTGTTCCCACTGTGGGAATTGGGCACATTGTAGCTGTGCTGGGATAGATGACGAAGACGACGAGGCAGTATTTATTTGCGAGTATTGTAATCAAAATTAAAATATGTCTCCCCATGCCCCATCTTACCCCATAGGGTACTCCGTCTTATCCTAGCTTCTGTCAAAATCAGGTATTGGATGACTTTGGCAAAATTATTTTTTTCTTTTTCTAACATAAGCAAAGTGATTTAAGTTCCTAATTCCCAAAGATTAATGATGTAAGAGTCATTCTAAATATATATTAAAATATATTATTGATAATTTAAATTTAGCGTTTTAATGCCCTTCAAAGTCCTTAGTACCCATAAATATCGAAGAAAAAAGACAATATTTTCTTCAACCACAATTAAGCAGTGTAGCTTCTATCACGCTACATTCGGTCACTATAGGCCACGTGCCATCACTTTTTAGGCTTTATTTGATTTGAGTTGGTGTTTTTTATAATTATAATTGAACACATGAATAATAACAATAGCAACGAAGTCGACGACAGCGAAATAAACATAATGTCTTTAGCGAGACACTAAAAAGCAGGCGGAAAATATTACAGTTACTGCTATAACACGTTGTTGTACCTTTACTTAGACTTACAATAAATAAACAAAGAAGAAAAGCATACACACAATCAAATAATCAGATCCATAATTCAAAACCAAAAACAAAGCAAATGTAAAAAAGGTGTTAATCTAGTTAATGTTCTAGAAATTACAATGTACATTATTATTTAATAAAAGCTATCGAAGTTCTTGAATGAGAATCCGTTCGTTCTGCCGCAGCCAACGCTCAGTTCCTAGTAATGAGACTACTGAAGTACGTTCTAACACAGCGTTGCGTGTTGTAAGAAACGTCGTTAAGACATTTTAGGAGAATATGTTAGTTTTTCCCCTGCCTTTCTATATATCAATATATAAAATAAAGCCAAGTAAAGGCACAAGAGACGGCCGACTACCATAGCACAAATACAAACAACGACTAAGAAACGTTGGGCACAAAAAACGGAAGGGAACGCCTTGTACGCGCCGCCGCCTGACACAGGTTAGGTGCTTTTTCGTGGTTAAATTTTGGCGAGACAGCGAGACTTCTAGGTTATAATTTTTCTCTTATGTTAATAATATTTTAATAAACAAAATTGAAAAGTGATATCATCGATGATGCTTAGGTATGTAATGCAGTCTCATGTTGCATGCAACTTTCCAGTAGCTAATGGATGGTAAGGACGAAAAGAGTGCTAGGCACGTGTTTCCTCTGATCGCCAATTTTCATAGGCACCAGGCGCAGTCAGTTTTCCTTGACATTCCGTGAGTTGTCGTTATACGTTGTGTATTTAATGTTCGCTCGATTACTCAAACGTCTTTCTTCTTATCTACGACTAGTGAACCCGCCCCGGCTTCGCATGGATTGCAAAGAATATATTTATTTATAAGTGGCGAGGGGATTTTATTTTATATGCACAAGGGAGCACGCGGCTCGTACGCGTTTTCGTAGTTTTTATTATTATTTTATATTTTTTAAAAGTATATTTGACTTTTTTATAGCCAATTATAATCTACACTTAATGTATAAAATCACTGTCACATTTATTTTTGTATAAAGTAGGTACGTAACGTACTAATTTTAATCGCTTAGACGGGTAAATATCTTCCAGGTTGTTGTATGTTAACTACGGGCGAGCGCTGGATAGGCCAGTCGAGTTCAAAGCTTCTGGTCGAGTCGACGATGGTGATCGTGGATAGCGTAAATAAACGGTTATTTTGAAAGCAAGGCAAGTCCATACAACTGAATCTGCAGTTCCCAAGGCAGTAGAAACGTATGTAGTTTTGAAAGTCAAGGAGTCACGAGAGGGCTGCTGAAGGTAATTATTTTGTTATGATCCGCTTTCTGTGTGGTTTTTGTTATAATTGTATTAATTATAATATTGCCGCTAAGTGAGCGTGAGGTGCGGGATTGGGTGGGGGGTTTGCTAGTTAGCCTTGGAGTAACGGTCAGGCCGCTGCAACTCGTTCTGAACTCGCCAAGGGTCACTGCGAGAACACGTTCCTCGGCTGTGTGCGCCGCGCACGCACCTCGCGCCCGCGCCTCCCCGCGCCTCCCCGCGTCCCCCGCGCCTTCCTGCGTCGCTCGTCGTCCCTACACGCTGTAGCTGATTGGATGTCCACGTAACTGATTCGTTCTAGAAGATCAATCTCTCGTCTGCATATCGAGCTAATAATAAAAACAAACAAGGTATAAAATATATCATATGGTTTATACTCGTATAAAATAATTTACCGGTCCTGCCTCGTGACAGTCGTGTGCGTATTGTGTCTGATGTAATTCAGAGGACGAGGTGTGTGCGAGGGTACGATACTTATAAACAGTGGTGAAGCCCGCAGCAACATCTGTTGCACTACTGGGCCGGCTCGACCGGTGAGGTGGCACACCTATCAGAAGTCAGACGTGAAGTAGAAGTATTCTACGTGTCATTTGACGATCGAGGGGCTTGAGGCCTATTCTAGTCCTTAGGTGGGAAGGAAAAAAGCATAAGAGGTGGAGGGGATATTTGGAAAAAGGAAATATTAGTTTTTCTGTATATCTCCTCTGTCCATTAAAGGAAGGCAACGCATCTGCAACTCATTAGCTTGTTGCGGTTGCCTTTGGGCAACAGTCACTTGATATCGAGTGAAGCACTTGCTCGTTTGCCACTTTCTTCTATAAAAACGTAAATACGTATCGTATTTTTATAAAAGAAGTAACGTAAAACTTCGCCGTTATGAAAATCGGCGTATTGTATATTGTGTATGTATGGAAAACATTTCTACATAAATGTATACTATCGTTCTCGTCTTCACACTGCATCCGTACGAAAGCATCGCCTGGCCAAATGACAGTGTTGTTGATAATAACATTAAATCTAATAACTCTGGACTTTTAACATAGTAAACAATAATCAATTTACTTTTAAATTAAGTCAATGCAAAAGGTGTCGAGCGGTGCCCGCGTGGGCGGCTGCGGGGTGGAGTCGCGGGGTGGCGGGGCGGCACCTGTCACGACCACTTTCTCTCATGCATATTGAGAGGCTCGCACGCTGATTTCGGGTGCTTTCCCGGGCGCCGCGCGACGCCGCGATATGTGAAAAGTTTTTGAACTACATGCCACAGATGCTTGACTATAGTTTTGTCTCATAGTAAGTAAGTATCTAGTGAAGGTTTGTCTCAGACAGTAAAGTAATTACACTAGAGGGTACTTGATGAAAGTATTATTTTTATTATTTGACCCATAACGAAATGAAACGAAAACGTCTGTTGTACTGTGGGGTCGGCTCGACCGGTGAAATACCACGACCTTACAGAAGACAGGCGTTAAGTAGAAGTATTCTGTGTTTTGTCAAGTCTGAGTTGTCTGAGGTGGGGCCTAATTCTAGTGCTTTTCCCTCCCCATCTTAAAGAAGGATGCGATCTCCTTTAGAAAAGAATGCAACGGGGGAGGGAACGGACTGGAAAAGGAAGTACCCTTTTTTTCTGTTAAACAATAAACACTTCCTCAGCAGTCCATAGGTAGCAAAGCATCTGCAACAAGTAAGCTCGCTGCAGATGCCTATGGACAGCGGTCATTTAATATCAGTTGAATCGCTTGCTCGTTTTAACAATCAATAGTTTCTTGACAAACGAATTTTGTGTCACATAGAATATATTACTTTCTTAGGAATGTTTTAGTTAAGTTAAAAATAGTTCTTAAATAATCACCATCCTCCCATCGATCGACGTCCGCAACGATCGGAAAATTTGCAGATGCGCTGCCGGCCTGTGTGTTGTGAGAAAAGGAGCACACAAGAACAAGAAGGCAACGGGTGCTGTGGTACGACACGCGTCAGGCGAAAGTACCTCTAGCTCACATTCAAATGCTGTGTGTTTGTTGTCTGGCAGTAAGTTTTGAGCGGATGCGAGAAGTGTAAGATAGAAGCCATATGGGCGGAGCGGCGGCGGTACAGCGTATGGACGCACGAATAATGGAAAACAGTAAGTCACAACTTGCTTGCGTTGCTGTGTGGTTAATCGTCCTTTTGTAGCATTTCTTAGAGTATCAATTCCATTGGCTTGGACAAAGACTTACTGTTTTTGATTATTCGGTTTTACATGAGATGAAAGCACGAATTAGATCAAAGATACTAGGAATTCTATGAACATTAAATTACATATAACGTTATAGCACAATAGAATTAACAATTGACATATAATGACATTTATGAGTTGGTAATTAATCATTGTGCATGCTTCTTGACAGTGCAAGTGAGTGCAGCACACTCGGCCAGCAGTGGATACAGCAGAGTGCGGGGATGCAGTGACGCAAAGTAATTAACGTCGTAGGTCGTAATTAGGGCCGGAGTTAACGGCGGAAGGCCGGCCGCGTGCGGCTGCTGGTCGCCGTAAAACTCCAAGCTAATTGCTTGATATACTGCTTGCTCTAAAACACTATTAAGATCCCGAATTGATATAATATTTTATTATGTTATATTATATTACACATTTTTACTAAATTACTTAACACATGTATTTTAAGGGAGAACGATAAGTAAATTAAAAAAAAATGAACGTATTGACCGAGCCTTTCCTTTTTTCAACTTGAGCGGTGGTTAACGTCGCGGACATTTATAAACGCATTATTTGTGAATGTCGAAATTGGAGAAGGCGATTCGAAAGCATGAAAATTATTAACAGTATGCCGAATGCATTTAATTGAGTTAATTAAAACGAAAAGTAAATTATAAAACCAGTTAACTACATAAAATAAAATCGGCATTTTCAAATAATATTGAGTACAAATACATGTATGTAAGTAGGTCAGTGTGCAAGAGAATGATATGATACGTAGTTTTATTCTACACAAAATTCAGACTTATTGATTTTTTTAAGAATTAGGGGACAAACGAGCAGCGGGTCACTTAGCATCAAATGATATGACGCCCATGGATATCCGCAACACCGGAGGAGCTGTAGATGCATTGCCGGCCTTCAAGGAAGGAGTATACGCCCTCTTTTTGAATTAATAATTTATATTTATACTAATCTCAATGTTTTGCACATTAAATTCAGATTTATGAAAATCAAATTTGGGCATTTCCATCATAATTTAATAGGTATATTGACGATAGTCCGAATTCGAATTTGATGTGCAAATGCAGAAATTGTTTTAAAGAAGTTCTTAAATAGCCTTATATTAAGTTCCGCGCCCGCACATCCTCGCCTAGTCGTCGCCACGGTTTGCGCAGATTTGTTTCAGGATCTAGCAGAGACAACAGGGTCATAAAATATTAAGAAACATGTTCGTTGATTTATAAAAGAGCTGGTGAGGGTGTCTATGTATGAACCAATTGTCTAATAAACATAGTGAATTTAGTAATAATAACAGAATAAGAAGTAACCTTAATGTATTTGCGAATTTTGTATGTGGTATAGACATGAAGTGACGCACCTTGCCGCTGCGGCGGCCGTCGGCGACGCGAGCCGCCTCGTCTGACATTCACTAAGACACACTATGTGGATGTTGCCAGCGCTATGTGCATGTTGCGGATTAGATTTCTAGATTAATAGTAATGGATTTCTTTTTTAAAATATATATCTAGGATATAAACCTGAACGGAAGGAATATATTAGCCATAAAATCAATATAACTCGCCGAACAGGTCGTGGCCTGTAAATAATGCGCTGGAGCCACTTTCCCGGCATTAGTTATTGAGAGCACAAACATAATCGTAAACATTGGAACGGCTAATATCATTGTATTTGAATACGAGAACGTTCTCGCCGCAATCGCTCCGATGGTGTTTGCCCGGGCCGCGCACGGCCACAGTGCAGTGCCAACAGAATACTCATTTCATCCATCACAATACAAACGGTAATACCGTCGCTTTAATGCACGTTGATTTCAGAATCACTCCCCAAATCATAAATAGTTATAACAATGAATTAAAAATGTCTGAGATTTTATTATAAGTACACAAGCGAGTTAAATGTGATCTTGTAACTATACTAGTAATAAAATGTGACGCAAAATATGGCGCACCGATGACGAGCGGTCCCGTCCATGTCCCGACAGTAGGTGCATAAGTACTCGACAGCCCTTGCCTGGCCTTTAGTACATTGCACATATTACATTAGGTATAAGCTACTTTTTGGATACACAGTTTATATCGTGACACTGCCCTTAAGAGTAAATTTGTTTCAGTGTAAATCAAATCAATTTTATAATGTTAAATAATTAGAAGATTCAGCGTAATGGTATAAATTCGTTACGTTGTTTACGCGGTCACATCTTCATACATTAGGTCGCTTAACAACTGCAGACGTTAAAAGTTATGGAAACATCCGCGAGAACTTTCACTCATTTACATTTTTATATCATGAACGGATTTCTGTTAATTATATTAATACCAACCGAAAAAAATACGACCTAAAACCTGTGATGAATGTGTGATCGCTAGGTGTGCGTCGTGCGAGGGTAATCTATTATAAACATTTGTACATTTGTAGCGATATCAAACTTCCTTAACTTTTTGAACCTAAACTAGTTGTAACAAACGAATCAGCTTTTTTTATCATTATTTGGAGAATTTTCATAATACAAGTCGTCACCAATTTACTAAGTAGTATTTACAGAAGCGCTGGGCGCGGCGTTACGAACGACCTGACGACGCGGTGGCGCCATGCTTTCGGCACGTCGTAGCTTCTGGACCCAAGCAGCGTTCTTATTTTATTTAGGTGGTTACTAATTTTGCTGGCAAAATTTATTTTCTTATTCTTCTGGAATCTGCAGAGTTTTGAAAGATAGACAACTGACAAGTGTGAATTAGGAACGTTTTCCCCATTTGTATTAAAATTCAGTGTAACAAATAAAAATTATACTACGTTTCCACATCGCCTAACCTTGACTGATTTTACTTAAACGAATATTTTCTCAACAAGGTCTCCCTCTTTGCTCACATATCTACTCGTCAACGTTCTGTTTGTCGAAGCAGATCTTTGTAAGTATTGATGTAGTCGTGCGTCGTAATTATTGAATTTAGTAAATTCTCATTAAGTCTGCATATATTTATTAAGATCACAATTGTGTGCTTCGCCAAGAACTAATCGTTAGAGTGGATAATTGTAACAAAGAAGTCGGTTAGAGCCGTAATTAATATAAATGTAATTAAAGTTAACAAATATGTAAAAGTTGTCAAAAATTAGTGATGAGCAAGGAGAGTACGGGTGTGTCCGGCGCAGGGCGGGCGGACGGCGCAGGGCGGCTCGGGGCGGGCGCTCGCAGGGGTGCGACACTCCGCTAATTAAACGGCGGGCGCGGCGCCCATTACCGCCTGTTTATTAACACAATTATTCGAAGCCGCGCCCCCGCGCCCCACGAAACCTTCGCAATCGTCTTGTAGCCGCCGAATTATTAGCTCACAAATCACTGCCTTGTCAGGTTTTCGGTTTTTATAGGTAATTGTAAATTATATGACAACAAATGGCTCAGTATCCGTCCAGCCACACCGTTACATACTGCCGGGTAAAACTTGAAACACAGTATCGGTTATTGCTATTGGAGTCTTATATAGTAGTTCGAAGACGACACATTCAAAATTTGAATAAAAGAATGTGAGCAGTTGGATTAGGCATACATAAGTAATCAAGGCAACAATAGTAGAGTCCGCAACAATAACATCTGTTGCACGAATGGCGCTCGACAGGCCTAAAGTAGAAGCTTTCTGCGTTTCGTCTGAGGAGTAAGGTGCGGGAGGCCTAATCTTTATCCCATTCCCCTCCCCACTCTTTTCTTATTGAGGATTTCGCGGAGAAAGGGATGGATAGAAGAAGGAAATGTCAATTTTTGTCTATTGTCGATTGTCCTCTGTCTTACAGGTAGGCAACGCACCTGTCTCTGTATAATGTATAAGGTTGGGCCGTCACTTAAGTGCTCGTTTGCCACCTTCTTGTATAAAAAGTGTACCCGGCCTTGCATTTGTAATAGAGCAATAGAATAAGAATACCAGTTCTGTCTGGCTATCCACATAAAGTAAAATGTATGTCAACGGTTATTCTATCTGCCATATTTGGTATAAAATTTTTATATTTGTAGTTTTATTTTTAAATGTGCACATGTGTATGTGTTCGCGGCGGCACGTGACGGCTGCGTTACCAACTGCCCGCTACCCGCACGCCGCTACCCGTTAACCAGCCGCGATTGTCGATAATTGTCGCTGCAAACATCCTGCGAGTTCAACGTCCTCGCGCTCCCCCCGCACCCGCTGCTGCCCCTGCACCCAAAACAAACGGACAGCCTTTATTTTGTTTCATGTTACAGAAGGAATTCGCTCCGGGGGCTCGCGTGTTCACTCAAGCACTGCTGGTCGATCTGTTATATTCAGTTCAAATATTTATACAACCGTGTTTTAAGAAGACAGATATATAGATATACAGGTATATATAAATTATATATATATGCGGTTATTGAATAGCAATAACCTCACGTCTGCGCGGCGTGTGTCTCGCGTGTGTGCCGACTGAACACGCTGCACACAAACACCGTACACTGCTAGATATATTTGCTGCTTCTATTTGGAACAAAAAATGTAGACATAGTATTGTTTTCGGTACATTGCTTGTGTATTTTGTCAGAGATCCCGAATCCCGAGCATCCCGAACCTGCATTGCATGGTTTCGTCTTCGAGGAGCGCCTCAATTTATTGGGGTGCGACGCCCTATCCATGGGCAACCAGTGGGCGTCGCGGTGTAACGTGTAAGTCATGCGCCCGTGACGTCCACAATTGTCATGAGGGAACTCATGTGGTTTTTAGTGGGTATGCCCACCTCCTTAAAAGTTACGGGCCAACTCGTGAGCGTGGATGAGCCCGACAAACCCCTCTGTTGCCCCGAACACAGGAGATGCATAAGGTTGCATCTTTCACGCGTAAAAAAGGTAGGCCTCGCACAAGATGAAGCCATGATTTGTTCAAGGATGCGGAAGTGCACTGAATGAGGGCGGCGGTGGAACAATCTTTGTGGCGATCAATGGGGAATGCCTACGTTTAACAGTGGACGACCATAGGCTGAATTATAAGTTGTGTAGAAATTGTTGAGTTGTTTTTATTTTTCTACTCTTTCCTTCACATTTTTTTAATTTCGAATCGAAGCGTGCAACTAAAGAAACATAACTTTTTCTATACATGATAGCAAACGAGCAAGTGGTCACCTAAATAATTGCTACCCATAGGCACCTGCCTAAAATAGACAAAAAAGTTAACATTTCTCTCGCCTGTCCATCCCCTTGTCCGTCCCTCTTTCCCTTCTCAACCTTTTCTTATTAGAAAGGGGTGGGAAAGGGACGAAATTAAGAATACTTCTAATTCACGCCTGTGTTCTGCGAGGTATGAGTATGTCTCCGGTCGAGCGGGGCATTCGTGCAACAGTTGTTGTTGCGGACCCTGGCACTGTTTTAACTACTAGGTTACTATTAGTTTTGCTATTAGCTTAGGTTCCATTCACTGTCAATTTGCATTCGAAATGTTTTTATTTTCATGATATTGCATACCAAACGACTGTGTATACAGCCGGCTATATACGAGCATATAAGGCTTCGCACGGATAGTAAAACGTACGCCAAAATTTTTTTCTAATCTGTCACATTTCTACATTTTTAACAAAATTAAGTAAATGTCTTAGAACGTCCATCAGTGAAATCTGTTTGAAATATTATTATTTTGAGTTCACGGCGTTACGTTTAAAACGTTTATGTAAGTTCTTTTACGTATTGTCATATGCAACATATATGAAACAGTTTTTTCGCTGCCAGTTGTTTTTGCGGCCGAGTGTTTTTGATAAAATTAGTTTTTGTTTGAAGACAACAATTTTAGCGTTTATGGTCAATGATAATATAGTTTGTGTATAGATCGGACACCATAAGGTGGTTGGTAGGTATGGATCGCACCAAGAGTACGAGTATCACAATTTAGATGTATAGGCGGCTAATTAACTAATATTGAAAGGGAAAATCGACCAAACATGAGTTGGCACTATAGGAAGTACATTGGTCAGCGCTCACCGTACCAACGAAAACAAAACGATGAACAAAACAAAACGAATAGAAAGGGACGAGCTGATAGCGCGGGCTAGAGTCAGTACCTAGTTCTGAAACACGGACACATGCGAATCACTTGTCACGTTCCCGCGTCGCCCGCGCGAGTGAACACGCCAAGCGAGCAGTGTGCGCGGCGATAACAGGTCGCGCGATAACCCGGCCGACGTCGCGCGCGTCTAGGATACACTCGATTATGTCGTTTGCCGCGCGGGCTTATGGTTTAATTTGTTTTAGCAACATGAGCGATACTTTGGCCGTTCGGCACGGTATCGGCGCGGATGAGCCTCGATGGCCGCCGGGCGCAACTCGCGCGCGTGTCTCCGGCTACCGTAACGTGCAGTTCTCCGTCTTACAGCTTTTTTTAATCAAATTATGAAAATTTAAAGCCATTACATATTCGTAACTAAGTGAACTATCACAGCAATATTACATATTTCGCATTATTTCCAATCTCAAAATTACGTATAGTATCAAAGAATCGCTATTGGTTAGAGAGTCTATTAAGTAGTCTAGTAAGTAGTTTTCTTATTTTTTTTTCTTACCTCAAACTTTTTTTTACCTTAAAAAGAAGGAACGGTTAGTACTTGTGAGCGAGGAATCAAAATGTGAGCGCTATTGTTTTACAAACAGCTTCGACATACATACTCGTACGTACGCAGCGGGGTCAGATTAATATTAATGAGCGGAGGGCGACCGCGCGCACTCTCATTGCTGTCTTTAACTAGCAGTGTAAGATATATATTTAATGTACAAATCGATCACCTGTAGCATGCGGCGGTGGAGTGCAGCGGGCTGGTGCTCCGCCACGCATGTCGGAAGCTGCGTCGCGTGGCGCCTGGCCGCCTGGCCGCCTGGCCGCCTGGCCGCCTGGCCGCCTGGCCTTATGCCAGCTATTTAATATAGTAGGCGACGACATTACGGAAATTCAAATAACTTAACATTCCTCATTTTGCAGCATTATGCTACTTTGATTTAGCTTATCGTATATTACGATTCCCTAAAAGTTTGCGTTTCAAGTTTTTTTTTTCCATTTCAAGTTACTTGTAATGGCGTAATCGATCTAAATGTGAAATTTACTAAAATATTAAACTGTATTATAAAAGTAGAGGACACGCCCCGAATCATCGCGATATTAATTGCGCGTTATAAATAGCTCGCGGCGGCAAATTAGCCGGAGCCCAGCGCCGTGCCGCTCGCCATTACCATCGGATCGTAATAAAGTCGCCCCCCCCCCCCGCACCGTAGTACATGTAGATGTACATGTATTATCATGTTAATGAGTTTCAATTTTTGTTCATTCTAATTCGAATGAAGTACTTTTTGATTTATCATAAAACAAGTTGTAGGAAAAGAGCAGCATCGTCAGAAACAACAAAAAAAAAAGAAATATATTGGATCTCAGTCAGAAGTAGTTATTTAATTATTACTTATCCGCTTAGAAACAAAAAAAAATTATTGATCGATTAGTTATCTATTAAAAACGGACAAATGGTCGAGCGACGCAATATATGCGGAAACTAATCCACAGGACTTTCATAGGCCACTGTTGGGGAAAAAACTAAGCAGAGGATGTCATGATTAAAACTATTATTCATTCCTAATCTATTATATTTCATTTAATTGTGCCATAATTAAACTATACTTAATAATGTCAAATTAAAAATATAAAACAAATAACATTGGGCCAAGATAACATATATGTATATCATATTTTTAATATAAGTACATACAGACGGCCAGAGTTCACGAATTGTCATTTTAAATGAGCAAAATAAGTTCTCGGAGAGGACGCTACAATGACACACGCATCGTATTTGTTTCTGATAAACATTTTGTTATTATAGTTTTATCAGTTATAGAAAGATAAGTCCGTGTGCACAAATACTTCGTCATTTGATCTTCGTCAAATTAATTTACACTTTATAACTGTAAAGTTGCAATAAACATTTACTTTGTTTCCTGAATTAGCAATGATATTAAAAAAAGGCATTTTAAACCATGACTCCATATTTTAAACTTTATAGACAACGAATACTCTAAAAGGACGTTTTGATTTTAGGGTTAAGTAATAATGCTAGCTATAATAACAGTTATTTTCAATATTATACATTAACAATAAAAAAGATGCCTGCCTGTTACTTCTGGATAATGCAGCTTACTAATAGTAAAAAAATATTGTGTTTGTAGTTCCCTCTATGTTATAAAAACAGCGTATATTAACTATGTCATTTTGTGCAATAGATGAACCTATTCATCGGACGAAAATATGACAATTCAACTCAATTCACCCAACATCTGAAGTTGCTTACTTTAGGTGCCAAAGAAAGAAGGTGAGGATGATGCTAATTTTTGTATTTTCTTAAATATCTTATTTATCTTATCTTATTTTGAAAATACGTTTTTGCCAATAACCTATATCATCTTGTCGAAAAAACCTTTCTTCAATAATTAACGAGTGCTCCAACACACGGAAGCAAGAAATGATCTAATCATATTTTTGTAACCGCTTATACAATTATTGCCATTTTTTTGGTAAGCTACATTAATTAACAAGATTTTACTTTTCCTTTGAAATTTTGATTAGGCAAACTGCTTAGTCATGTTTTTTTTCTAAATTCCTGGGTCTACTCGCGTGGGAATACCCTATGCGGTAGTCCTTTTACTGCTATTACGTTCGATAGCCCCCTTGCAAGTGCGGTACACGCCCGGACTAACGTTGGGCCCCGGGAGTGCCCGCGCGACGCCGGGCGCGGCGGCTCGCGTGTCGCCTTTTTAATTAGGTCCTCGCAAATGAATTAACCGTAATGTCTTTTGCCTTGTAGTTATTACATTAGCACGTTTCCGCCCCGCTCGCCACTTACTATGGTTAAGACAAATCATCAGCTTTTTATTAAGAGCCTTTATACATTATTCGGCTAATTGCGGTCTTCAATCTGCTTCGTGTTTGCCCGACGCCGTCAATCCCGCGCCATGCTCGGATGCAGAGTAGAATGAGATAGGAGCCTAGTGATGCGGTGTTGTGTACACGAGTGATAAATATAGCTAAGACAATTATTTCTAACTGCGATTTATTCTGAACTTTTACATCAGTTAGTAGCAAAGACCTCCTCGCTCTATAAGTCGTAATCCTCATGGCTAAGGGTAACCAGCTCCATCTGTGACCTTCGTCCTTACGAAGTTACGCCATCTCGATCTGTCTCCGGCTGCTTTGAGAGCATCGTAAATAGTGGAGTCAAGTGTGATGCGGATCCACGCAAAGAGCAAAGACCTACCAAAAGCAAAAATACATGAACGCAATATCATTCTTTGAAATTTAATCGTGACTTCCTCAAAAGAGCGATCATCAACAATGAAAAATTGCATTATCAAAAATTATCTTTGATATTTAAAATTCTTCAAAGTAATTCTTCTTCAATTGTTGATTAATAAATTATTTAAAACTGCTTTTACTGGGAAGAAAACATGTATCCCCTGAACTTTTTATTAACACATTTCTTTTGATGAACCTGGTGTCTTAACGCCTTGAGTATTGTAATGAGTATGATTGACATATAAAAATATAAAAAGTAATCTCGTATGCAGTAAATTATTCTTTAAATTAATATTTTTAATTAAATATTTAAGTCATTTTGTAAATCATTAAGCTTTTTATAAAACTAAACATATTTTCTCTACAATTTAGTTTTATTGTATATTTAAGATAGTCCCTTTAATGTTCATTATTTCTTTAGAAAAAGTATTTTAAACCACCAATAATTTATTAAGTTTATATATTAATTGGATAAAAAATTAGGACGTTGATTTATGAAAAAACCAAAGTCCGGTACTTAACGACAGAAAAAAATATTGTGTGTAATATGCTTTGCTATCCGAGCGAAACCAGAGCGTGTCGCTAATTATAAAATACAAAAGCTGATATCGTTCAATTCATTCACTTGAATTGTAGCTTCATTAAAATAGTATACTGGCCGCTTCGTTAGTAAGTGACGTTTGTTTACAACCCTTCGGTATTTGATTGGAGTGAATTATAGCATGTGCATATAGAATGTGGTGCGGTAACGAGCAGCCGCAGCAATGCACGTCACCGGCCGACAACAGGGCGATGTAGATAAGACTACCGCAATCAGGTAGCTTGTTGGCCCACAAACATGATGGATAGCGGGGAGTCTCCCGACACCGAGGCCGCTAGCTACGCGAAACGCCTCAAAGTACGCGCTAAAGACCGAATTAAACCTAATCTAACCTGAGTCGTAGGTGACTATAGTCATTTTTGATTTTATTATAAATAACAAACAAGCGATAGATAATGAAAAAAAGCCAGACGGACTACACCCCTATATCACTACGAGGTAGAATACGACTGGAACAACACCTCACTACATAAAATCGAACAAGCCTTTAGGCTACAGGAGGTCTAGTCCATACATTAGTATCCGCGAAAAACATTACTTTTGCCGACACTTGCTGTCGCCCGCCGTCGCTACTGAGACTATTATTCCACTGTCGTCCTGCCACTCGCGCAAACGAGCTCTTGAGTAACCAATTTTAAGTAAACATTACTTCACTACACTACACAAATACTTTCTTTATGTGTTTTTTTGATCGAATTGGACAAGTTCATTTCTGGAATATTATTACTATTTTATTTTGTTTTCGGACTATGTGCCATCTTTATTTCTATAAGTAGGAACTTTTAAATATAAATAATTTTTCCGACAGCAAATTATTCACTCAGTACATTTACATTTTAATGGCACTATTTCTATCTTAAAGTGTTAGCTGACGATGGTTCCTTAGACTCGTAAATAAAAGCCTCCTCTTTGCTTACCGTCAAGGAAAACCTGTCCTGTAGGCGCAACTTCACTGCTGTAGCATGCGGTTTCATGCGCGCCACAGGTGGCGAGCCTGTCCCCCCCCCCCCCCCCCCCCCCCCCCCCCCCCCCCCGCCCCCCCCCCCCCC